>PVKZ01004197.1:0-93231 GCA_004027375.1 Macroglossus sobrinus | reverse complement strand
TGTAATTACATATCCCATCTGCTTTCCCGTGAGGAACTCACAGTCAGTCACCAGCAAGCTGGTTGTGAAATTATAATTTCATGCTCTGCGCAAAATAAATGATGAACCAAAATTATTTACAAAAAGAATGAAAGAAAGAAGCACTGGGGGTAAGCTTTGAATTTTAAGCTCAGTCAATTAGAGAAGCCATAGATTTTTAGTGTTACTTTTATATCTCTATGAAGGAAGTAAGGCTTCTAGGATAGTGCTATCTAATAGAACGTCAATGATAAAAAATACTGACCCTGCATTCTCCAATATGGCAGTCACAGTGACATGTGACATTTGAGTACTTGAAGTGTAATGTGACTGAGGGACTGAGTTTTTTATTTTGTAATTGTTAATTCGAATTAACATAATTTTAAGTATTATAAATTTAAATTTAAATAACCACACGTGGCTAGTGGCTACTGGATTAGCACAAGTCTAAAAGAACACAGAATTACAAAGTCAAATTTAGTGAAAGTAGACAAACATGACAGGTAAGTGATTTTTATGGTGCCGGTTAAGTGTAAATAAAAGTCTGATATCTATTGGAAGGTGTTGCCCACTGGTCACGAGGAACCAATTACACAGAAAAAGAGAGATAAACAGAAGGAAGTAGACTACTCCACTCTAGTATGAACTTTTAGTAGAGAATATATAGATATCAGTTAAAATCTTCTAAAAAGTACAAAGGTTAAAATGAAAACAGCTAGTTTGTTTGGCTTCTAGTGGGCCTTTATAACCTGAATCAAGGAAACAAACACTCAGAACAAGGTGAGCCAGCTGATTAATTATTTATACGGGTTTGTATATGTGTATTATTTAAGAATTTATATTAAATTTTTTATTAACTCATGTTTTGTTTATTCATGATGAATGAGAAAGATGGGAAAGCAAGTCCCTGTGATGCTTCATTTCTAGAAGAAAGTCTATGGCAGTTTTGGCACTCTCTGACAAAGAGTTAAAGGCTGAACTCTGAGGTGGACCAAGAGGGTTCAGGAAAAACAAGCCCCAGAAGATATCACAGTCTTCCAAAGAATGGGGCAGGTTCTACTACTGTCTGCTGCTCAGATTCAGTAGTCACCAAGCTTAGTGACCCATGTGCACTTAACTAGGAAAGGAAAGAGCTGACCCATTAACATAAATGTTCAGCTAACTTGATACTTAATCACTCAGATTCTGGAGCCAGGTCATAGTCCCTTGTGCGTTTAGATACTGTAGATTTATCCACTGATGCTCATTCGCCTCTGAAATATTAAGAGAAACAAATCCCCATGCATGGAAGCTCAAAGACCTGACCACGAATCATGACAGTCACATATCAGGCCTCCAGGAACTTCGATAGCTGTCTGGTCTTCCACAACTGGTCACCTGCCTTCTTCATTCAAAATTCTACAGTTTTGAAGAATGATGGACAGTGTCCTTGAATATGTTATTGATCATAGCATTTACTAAGTTCTTATGTAGTTCTAAGTCTCATATTTATCTAACCTCGCCTCACCTCTATGAGTGGATATGAAGTGGGTATCCTGTGAAGTGCATATCATTATATCCTCACTGGGGTATACACAGGTTAGAAAATTTGCCCCAGATCATGGATGGTGGGTGATGGCATGAGGATTCAGACTCTGGCAGTATAATTCTAGATCCTTAGTTGAATATCTTACTTTATACTAAATATTACCTACTAAGGTAATTTCTGTTAGTAATTCTTTTATGCAGTCATTTCACAGAAAGTTTGCCTTGTATTAGAACATCACAAAGAACCTTTCAGCCAGACATGAAAATAATTTGGGAAGGCAGAATATAGTTATGTTGGTCGTTCAAGCCATATCTTCCTTCTCACGTTTACATATCTTCTTAGCTAGTGTTCCCTTTTATGAGAAAGAATGGAGGTTGAGACTCTCCCAAGGATTAGGATACAGGAGACAATACCAGAAAGATATTATAAAATTATAGACAGTGTATTAGACAAATATGTCTAACACTATGCTTAATAGCTCCTTGATTCTAATTTTAATGAGAAAGTGTCATCAAGTACTGTGTTCATGAGTTAACTTTATAGTAATAATATGTCAGCAATGCTCCTTTGCAGGAAAAAAGAGGGATAATGCAAACTTAGGATGCAATAAAAAAATAAGAGAACTTGGAATGTTTTAACAGTATGTCCAAAGGCAAGCAGAGTAGCCAGGCTAAGAAAAATACATCAGGAACCCACAATGACCATCTCTGCAAAACTTTCCTAGACCTGGGCAGATAGATGTTTCCATAGTATTTGGGATATATAATCCAAATATCCCAACTATATGAATCATACATAAGTAGTTTCATAGTAGTGTGTGTGTGTGTGTGTGTGTGTGTGTGTGTGTGTGTGTGTGTAGCAGAGTCTAAAGGATTCCCATGATTTACACCTATGTGCCAAGCACCAAAACTTTATATGTTTTATTTCATTATAATTCATACAACAAACAAAATGAGGTGGACATTACAAATTCCATTGAAGAGATTTAAAAAAAAAAACTGAAATAACTTGGCTAAATTTGGCAACTTGGTCAAAAAAACAGTTCATGAGAGGCAGAGCTGGGACGAAGCTCCATGGCTGGCAGGCAGCTTCTTGCACTAAACTCAGTTTCCTTCAAACTACAAAATCCTATGAGTTTACTGTACTCATTTTTTTCCCACTTATATTTTATTTGAAGAAAACCACACCAAGTGGCTTTCAAAATGTTTCTAAACTGAAAATTGTTCAAGGTCATTTTCATATATAATCTTTCAGTCATTCAAAATTTTAAAGAGAAGATAAAACCATGCTCTTAAAAGAGAGAGTGACAGGATTTTGTGCTGCAAGGAATGCATTACTTAAGCATTTGGAATGAAAAATGATAATGAACACAGACTTCTCTCTCCACAGAAATGGAAAATACAGAACTTCTGACGTCCAAAGGGTCATCTTTAGACAACCTTATACACATATCAAATAACTACAGCAAAACTTCCAGTGAATTTGAAAATTCACTTGGTACTTTAACATTAATGAGAGATTGGCAAATGTAAAGGATTTAAAAGAACAAACCAAAACTATTTATTCATTAACTAGGCTTATAAACATGCCATCCACATACTGGAAAAGCTAATAATCACTCTCTAATTGTGCTAATTATGTAATGACAATGTTGTAAATGTTTGTTTATATGATGTTAGACTTCTCTGACTAATCTTATCATTAGTCAGACTCTGGATTTCTGCCACCGTGTGCTCATGTATATACTGGTACATGCCAAACTGTCTGAACAATTTATTTTTAAAACTGGTTGTTAATGTGCTACTAATTCTCAAATAAGAAACTTACCACATCCTTAGGAGGGGGTTCTGCTTCCTTCTTTATCTTTTTACCCATTCTGGAAAAGATGCAATAAATGATTAAAATGTCATTTGTACATTACATATGTACAAATTTCTCATTTACCTATGTTCTTATGAGATTTATTTCCTCCTTTAAATTTTACCTAAAAAAGAGACTATGCAATACATATAGAAATTATCACATATGTACAAATATGTTACCTTCATCCCTCTTTCAAATTCCACTATTTTAAAGGAACTCATGGATAAGATTGTTGAGCATTAGTCCTGGCTTCTGTTTGGAAAGGAGACTATATTAGTGACTTAACTTTTGCTTACATAATTTACCACGTTGATAGCTCACTTATGTAGGGTTTGGTAGACTAAGTCCAAGTTAATTTTGAGATCTGCAAGAATGTTTTGCCAAAAAGGGAGGGCAAAAAAGGGAGGGCTTTCTTGCATTGCATAGTGTTTGGTACATAGTAGGCATTGGGTATTTATAAAAATAATTAACTGTTTTTTTCTGGAAGTAATGATTTTGTGAATTGTAGCCAAGATCTATAAACCTCAATGAACATTTATGTCATTTTCTCAGAAAACAAAGTTTTTCTAACAATCTATAGCTCAATACAAAGTCAGATTGAGAATCTGAAGAAATGAGGAAATTAGGGTTATTCCTTGCAAGACTCTTTTCTACGTGCCCTCATACATCCATGCCTGTACAGAAAAAGAGTCAAAATAACAGTATACATAGTTGATACACCTCAGAGGAATAACTCTACCTGGGTACAAAAACTTTCCAAGATGTTGGAGACTGTTAAAATAACCCTAGAAATCTTTCGAGTTTTCTCCTAAGAGAGTTTGTGGGGTTATGTTTGGCATTAGGCAATCTCAGAAGGTATATCTAGTCTCAAGGAAATTACTACAGTCTCAAGAGAAATCCTGGGAAGACAAAAACCCTTGGAAAGAATCTACGATGTCAGGGTTAGTTCAGATGACTTGTCAAGGAAGGAAAGCAGTTCCTA
Organism: Macroglossus sobrinus; assembly: GCA_004027375.1. NCBI lineage: Eukaryota > Metazoa > Chordata > Mammalia > Chiroptera > Pteropodidae > Macroglossus > Macroglossus sobrinus. The sequence continues at coordinate 88,840 of PVKZ01004197.1, read as the reverse complement.
GCATTAGAGACACTGACTAGAATTTATCACATACGTTAAAAACCACATGTTCATAGAAACACATAGGGACTTCTAAAAGACATCTATTCCCAGTCCTTAACTTCACGTCACGTACATTTCAATATCTTTAATGGCCTGGGTAACTTACTCTGTGATGCACTACCTCACACAATAACCAATATATTAAAATGTTCAAAAGTACCCACATCCACCATGAGCTATGGTTTTCACCATAAAAGTTTTTAAAATTTTGCATTTGAAATCACTCTTTGGTTTGAGCACCTGGAAATTCTTGCAAAATGAGAAAGTTATTTTCAAATCTAATGAAATTTTAACATTAATGAAAAACAATTTAATTTTTTTCATTCTTTTCATATTTTAGAACCTGTGTGTGTGTGTGTATGTGCGTGTAACCTCAAACATCTTTCATAGGTGCCTGAAAAGTACACAGGCCCTAGACTTTGTGCCTAAAACACTTCAGACAGCCAGAAACTATGTGGACAAATGAAAGTCTATCCTATGATAAATCTCTAGAAAAAAAAAGGGTTTATAGCTCTTTATAATCAATTCCTTAATATAGCAGTCTTAGATTTATGAAAGGATTATTTACGTATATTTGAGAAACAATTAAATTATACCTGCCTAAAGTTGCTTTACGTCATCTAATTTTCACTCAGGAACTTATTTTTCCTATTTCAGGAGAGTGGTGTTGGGTAATTGCATTCTGAAGAGTATAGAAAGGACCTAAATATACTGGGTTACAGTGATGAAGCTGGTCCTAGGAAGTATTCTGAAGTAGGAAATGTTTAGTTTGTGTTTTTATTACCATATTGGGTATAACTTTTAATGGGAAATAAAGTACACAGCTGATAAAAGCCAGGGATATGAGCTTCAGAGATGACCCTAACGTTTAAAACGAAACTTTGTAAGCTCAACATTTCACTTATCATCAACATGATACAATTAAATTATATTATTTTATTCTTTGAAAATTTGTTTTCCTTTGAAGCTATAGAGATATTGAATTATGAAAATAAATCTCTTTGACTTTTTGAAGCAAACAAATCTGCTTTCTTTGACTATTTTACCACCTGTCTACTGATTAACTTAATTGTGCTAAAATTTACCGTTTTAACCATTTTAATTGTACAGTTCTGTGTCCACTTTCTACTGATAAGGTAATATGTTTCATTATAGAGAATTTGTGAAACCTAAGAGGGCACATGGAATAAAATAAAAATCACTGGGAAACAAGCTCCAAAGAGAACACTGTTGATATAGTTTCTTTTTCATGTGTCTTCTGTAGTGATTTTACCATCCTACCTGGATTTCTATCCCTTATTCTCAATTTCACTTCCTGGGACCATTTTCCTACTAAATTCTTAAATTAATGAACAAGTTTTGAAATCCCAGTCTCCATTTATCGTTCTAATCATCTCCACTGAATCAGCATTTCATGTCATTCACTATGTACCTAGCCTTTCTCCTATTGGTGAGGATTTGTTTCAAGTTTTCTAGTTTTATGGACAAAGCAGCAATGAATTCCAGACATAAATGGATGAATCTTTAAACATAAAAGTTTCATCCACATTCTCAATGGTTTCTTTAGGATAAATCTCTAGCAGCAAAATAACTGGGTGAAAGGTCTGAACTTCATTGCATTGGGTTTGCAAACAAATCGGTTTTATATTTGCATCTTCTTGATTATTGAAGAAGAGCCACATTCCCCCCCCCTTCCCACGAATTTATTGATCATTCGTATTTCTCCTTTGTGAATTTACAGCCTAGGCGATCTTAAATATTTTCTACTGGGGAGATTTATTTTGAGAAAACTTAAAGGGGAGGAGAAGGGCTAGATCAAATCGGGACCCACATCTTGAGTCAAATAACTAAATCTAAAACCCTCAGATCCCTTTTCGCGGCCTCACCTGCAAAATGGGAGGTGGCCACCGGATGCTTATGAAACCCACGCCAACCCCGTTCTAACACTGCGGGTTTGGGGCAGGTACTGACAACCCCTCACAAAGTATTCCCTCAGCTGCCCCAGGTGTCCCCACCTGCGTGGCACTTTCTCCGTCATCAAGTTTTGCTGGGACCTCTGTCCCGGGCCTTTCCAAACCGCGGAAGTAGGGATGCAGCCGCCCGCCTGCCTTTACCTGCCGGGAAATCCCGCGGAGCAGCGGCTCCTCAGACCTGGCGAACTGCACCCGCCGCTGCCTGGAGGAGCCTCCTAGTGCCGAGTTGTCCCTGTTGCTAGGCGACGCAGGGCCGCGCCTGCGCGCGCCGCGGGAACGCGCGCCTCCGCCCGGAAGCTCGCGCTCGGTTGTCCCCCGCGCCCTTTGTCCAGCCAGAGGAGCGGTGGGTACCTGAAAAGCCACGTGACCCGAGTCCCGTGCTTTGATGCAGGTTAGACACTGGAATCATCCTCTTTCTAGTTGTTGAGGGCCATCCTGGTGGAAACTGGGAAGTAGGAGGTAGTGCAGCCTCAGATCCTGGCCCTCCCAATGGCCTAGAATCTGTTTCTTTTTTCCCTCTTCTGTCCTCCGTTTCCAATCAACAGTTCAGTCAATTAGCCATCTATATATTTTCCCCCTCTATTTCCTCTGTTGCATTCTTACTGTCACCCCAGTTCAGTTCATCATTTTTGGCCTTCTGATAACTTAGATTTCTCCTCGCTTCCAGTTCTTTCGACACACCACAGACAGATTAACCTTCCAGAAATTATTGCTCTAGTCATGTCACTCCCCTACCCAAACTTCAGTGGCTTCCTAAAATAAAGTCTAAATCCTTAGTCTGGTATTCAAAGCTGTCTGCCCAACCCTATTCTATCTGTCCCGAATACTTACCACCACACAAGCCCCAGCTAAATTTACTGTCCCCGCTGCCACCCCAATTTTTCCATACTCATCTCCTCTAGAGTTTTGCTCACTCTGTTCCTTCATCTATTCAACAAATATTTATTAAGCGATTACTATTTTCCAGGTCATGTACAACTCTTGGAATATTCTTTCATTTCTACTTAATTAAGTCCAGATCGAGGGCAATCTTCATAAAATATGGTTTATTTGACTTGAGCAAAAATTTTCTTCCTCTCCTGAATTCCTTTTACACTTTTCGAACTCCATATTCCACCTGCTCCCTTTGGTCCCCAAGCTCTAAGAGTGTTTGATGCTTCTTGTAATTGCTTCTTTCATATCATTTCTCTTCTCATCTTTTAAATTACCTGATAAATAGCTTTATATATATTTAACAATTATTTGTATTAAATTTTCTATGGCCAAATAACATGTGATTTATGTCTTCTGATTGGACGTGGAATATTACACTCCTGAATCTTCAGCCTCTTCCTCTCTTCCAGCCTTTTTCCTTTCAGTATATGTGAGGTCTTTCCTAGGCTTCATGAAAAAAAACAAAAACAAAAACAAAAAACCCTACTTTGTTCCTGTATCTCCTTCTAGCTATCATTCTATTCTCTTTCTTTTCTTAACCATGACTTTCCAAAAAGTAGCCTGCTTTTGATACTTCCATATTTTTAACCTCTCATTTACTCTTTAAGCTATAATGATCTAGTTTGGCCCCACCACTAAAACTACCCACATCTATTGGCTATTTCTTAGACTTCATCTTCCTTGACATCACTGTTGCATATAACACTCTTGATGGTACCTCATTATTGAAACACTGTCCTTGGTTTCCTTGATAAGACTTGCTCTTGATCTCCAACTTTTATGAGTATATTTAAGAGGTTTTCTGTAAAACCTTAAATGTTGATATTTCTCAGGGATCTCTTCCTGTCTCCCTTTTCTTACTATATGATTTTCCCAGTGATCTTTTTTATACTTGTGACTTTGACTGCCATATATATATATATATATATATATATATATATATATACACACACACACACACACACACACACACATATGCATATATGTATATATATATGCACACATGCACATACGTGTGTATGTGTGTGTGTGTGTGTGTGTGTATTTCAAAATCAGACTCTGAGACGTAGCTATAGGCTTATACATCCTTCCTCTTGCTGGACACCTTCACTTGGATGTCCACAGGTACTTCATTCTTCATCACTACCAACCTAAACTCATCATTTTTCCAATATAAACATGTTTTTCTATTTATCAAGGGGTACCACCGTCCAAGCATGAAGTCTGGCATTCATCTTAGAATTATCCTTCTTCATATACAGTCAGTTACTGGATTCCCCTAAAAGTCTCTTGAATTTATTCTGACCTTTCCATTTTCATAGTCCAAGTACAGAACATCACCATCCTTTACCTGGATTTATCTAACAAGCTGCCTCAAAGGTCTCCTGTCTTTTGGTTTCATGGAGCTTCACTTCATCTTCTCCAGGATGATCAAAGTTATTTACAATATGTCTCTGTCTTTTCTGGCTCCCAGTTGCTCCACCATATACATGATGAAATGTGGCAAGATTCTTAAATTGGCACTCAAGGCCTTGTTCTGGCTGACTCCTCTCTATTGCAATGGCTTCTCTAATCACTAAAAAAAAATCAAACTGCTCATAATTCTCCAAGTACACCATGACATTTTATGCCTTTCACTTTCCTAATTGGCCTGAAAACCATCTATTGGTCTTTCAAATTTTATTTCAATCATAATTTCTTCCAGAAACTCTTTATTGGCTTCTCTAGACACAGTGAAACATTTTTCATTTTGTATCATCACTGTACCTTACTTACACTTGCTCTATTTCTGCTGTTTTTACATGACATTGTAATTCATTTGTTTATATACATGTGTCTCCCACCTAAGCTGTTTCTAAATATTCTTCAAATAACTAAAATTTGTCAAATGTTCATGAGGAGCCAGGCAATTACGAAGTGGTTAAAATGCATTATTAAATCCCATTATAACCTTATGAGAGATAAATAAAATAATTGGCATAAGGTCACTGTACTAAAAAAATGGCAGAGCTAGGACTTGAACCAAAGTCAAGTTTTTGACTCTTATAGCTATGTTCTGAACTAATACATCATACCGGTCCATTCTGAAAATAGTGTTGTAACACATGATAGAGTTTTCATGAAATCATTAAAACCATTGTTTTGATTTTTTCATTCTAGTCTTTGTTCTTTGCTGCAGGTGTCTATTTTTTGGTCCTAATTATTTTACCATATTCAGTTGGATAATTTTGACAAATGTTTACAGTTGCATAATCACTACAACAATGAAGGTATAGAACACTTTCATGACCCCAAATTTCCTTCATGCCCTTTTGAAGTCAAACCTCTTCCTCTACCTATTTCCTTAGGAACAACTAATCTGGGGTTTTCCTCCCCATAATTTTGTCTTTTCTGGAATGCCTTATACATGGAACCATACAATATACTGCTTTTTGTGTCTGCTTCTTCAGTTTAGCATAATGCTTATGAGATTTGTCCATGTTGTTGCATATATCCATAGCTTGTCTCTTTTTATTACTGAGTGGTATTGCACTGCATGGATGTATAACATTCATTCACTGGTTGATGGACATTTGGGTTCTTTCCAATTTTGGACTGTTATAAATAAATCTGCTGTAAACATTTAAACACAGGTTTTTATCGAACATATGTTTCTCCCTCCTTGAGAAAATACTCAAGAGTGGAATTTCTGGGTCTTATGCCATGTGTATATTTAATGTTTTGTGAACTTGCCAAAATTTTTTCCAAAGGAACTGTGCTATTTTTGCATTCCCAACAGCAATAAGTGAAAGATCTAATTGCTTCATATGCTCTACAACACTTGATATTGTCAGTCCTTTTAATTTTAGCCATTCTAATGGGCGTGTAGTGGTATCTCCATCTGGTTTTAATTTGCATTTCCTTCAAGACTTATGATAATGAGATCATTCTCTGTACTAGTTAACTAGTTCTATATGTTTTTTTGTGAAGTATTTATTCAAATGTTTTGCCTACTTTTAATTGGGTTATCTTGTTACTATTGAGTTCTAAGAGTTCTCTATTCTGGATATAGGTAATTTATCATAATATAATTTGGAAATATTTTCTGCTAGTATATGCTTTATCATTTCATTTCTTTAAATTGTTTCAATTTTGATTAAAGTCAAATTGATTAATTTTTTTAAAGCTAGGAGTTTTTTTTATTTTTACCCTAAGAAATTTTTGCCTAACCCCTGCCCCACCCCTAAAATAAAGAGCTTCTCTTATGTATCATTTTAAAAGTCTTATTATTTTGACTCTAACATTTAGATCTATGGTCTATTTCAGGTTAATTTTTGTATATGGTATAAGATGAGGGTTGAGGATAACAATTTTGCATATGGATGTCCAAATGTTTCAGTACCACTTGAAGAAAACACTGCTCTTTGTCTATTAAATTACATTAGCATCTTTGTCAAAAATATATATAGACCTTTATATGCAGGTCTATTTCTGGACTCTATTCTGTTCCATGGATTAATATATCTATCCTTATACCAACACCACAGTTTCCTGATTATTCTAACTTTATATTAAGTCTTGAAATTAAGTAACATGAGTCCTCTAAATTTGTTCTTCTTCAAATTGTTTTGACCATTCTGAGTCTTTTGCATTTTCCTACAGATTTTAAATTAGCTTATTAATTTCTACTAAAAATCTGCTAGGCTACAGCCATGCTACCCTGAACAAGCCCAATCCTATCTGATATTGAAAGCTAAGCTGGGATGGGTCTGGTTAGTACTTGGATGGGAGACCACCTAGGAAGACCAGGTGCTGTAGATGTAAAAAATAAAAAAATAAAGGATTGTAAGCTGACAAGGTTCTTGCAATCTATGAAGTCAACCAAGTGTTGCCTCACCTATTAAATGAATAAATAAATAAATAAATAAATAAATAAATAAATAAATAAATAGTAAATAAAATCTGCTAGGATTTTGATTGAGATTTTGAATCTATAAATAAATTTGGAGAGAATCATAACTTAATAATACTGAATCTTCCCATTTGTAAATATGGTATATCAATTTATTTGGTTATTCAAAATTTTACCTCTACATGTATAGATCTTGCACTTGTATTTTTAAAAAATTGTATCAGTATTTTGTGGGTTTTGATGTTATTGTAAAAAGTAATTTTTAAATTTCAATTTTGAAATTGTCATTTCTCGTATAAATGACAAAAATACATTTGATTTTTATATGTTGATCTTCTCTACTATGACCCTGTTAGCCTCACTTATTAGTTTTAGTAAGTCTCATCTGTAGATTCCTTAGAACTGTTGATATAGATGTTCATGTCATCTATAAATAAAAACATTTTTCTTCATCCTTTCCAGTGTGAACATCTTTTTTTTTTCTTGCCACATTGCACTTGGCAAAATCTCAGTACAGCATTGAATAGAAGTGGAAAAAGCAGACATTCTTGCTTTCTGCCAAATCTTAGGGAGAAAGCATTCAGTCTTTACAAAGAACTGTAGGTTTTGTTTTTTTTTTTTTTATAAATGTCCTTTATCAGGTTGAAAAAGTTTGCTTTTACTCCTAGTTTGCTGGTGGGTTTTTCCTCATGAATAAAGTTTAATTCTATTATGTTTTGCCAGCATTTATTTATATGATCATTTGGTTTTTATTCTTTGGTTTATTAATATGGTGACATTACATTGAATTATTTTCAAATGTTGAACCAGCCTTGCATTCCTGATATATACTCTGTTTGGTCATTATGTGTTATCATTTTACATAAAACTGGATTTGATTGGGTAACATTCCTTTAAAGATTTTGCATCTATACTTGTGAGAGATATTGGTCTGTAGTTTTCTTTCCTTGTAATATCCTTTTCCATTCTTGGTATCTGGATAGTGCCAGACTCATAAAGTAAAATGAGAGATTTTTCTTCTTTTTCATTTTTCTGGAAGTGTTTATGTAGAAATGGTAAAATTTCTTCCTTAAAACCTTTTCATAATTTCTTATTATCTTTTTAATATCTATAGTATCTATACTGATATTCCCTCTTTCATTCCTGATGTTGCTACTTTGAATTAAAATCCATATAAAAATCTGCACATGAAAGTTATAACAGCTTTATTTATAATCTTGGAAGCAACCAAGATGTTTTTTAATAGGTGGTTGAATTAAAAAATTATAAGATATTCTTACAATGGAATATCGTTCAGAGATAAAAGGATTGAGCTACTAACTCATACAACAAAACTGAGGAATCTTAAAAGAAGCCAAACCAAAAAGACTACAAATATGATCCCATTCATATTAGATTCTGGAAGAGGCAAATGTATAGTGATGAAAACAGATCAGTGGTTGCCATGGGTTTGTAGGGGGAGAATATTTGACTAGGGGAAGCATAGGAAAGTTTTAGAGTGATGGAACTAATATGGTACTATAACCATAGATGATGCTATATATTTGTCAAAACTCATAAAACTTTACAGCACAAAGGATGAATTTTAATGTATACAAATTAAACACTGGAAGCAGTAAAGGGGAACTGGAGCTGACCTGGATAACTCTGAAAATGTTGTTTTGACTGAAAACGAAAGATTTGTATATAAATAGTATATTCTGCTTAGTTAAGATGTTTCTCACAGAGCTTTACAAAGTTTAACCATTTCAAAATAGGCATACATTTATTTGGAGATTGAGCAAATAAGCATGAAAGGCAGCCAAACTACTAATAAGTAAGATTTTAAAAGATCAAAGAACAAAGTATCTGATAAAGGGAAAGAAAGCAGTTTTCATTCACTGAAGAAGTAATAATCTGATATTTCTTACCTCTACTTGTATAAACATAACTTCTGATCAAGGTGACTAAGAAGAATATGAAAGGTTTGGATCAGGAATTACATAAGGCAGTTTTGAGCTATAAATCATATGTATATACATATGTGTGTGCAAAATATCCACAGAAGCAAACAACTTTTTCATTTAAAAATCTGAGGCAATTTTATTGGTAATTTTTTTTGCAAACTCAGTATTTAATATATCTCTACTAATTTTCCTTTTCTTTTTTTACCATAAATATGTAATAATTATTTCTCACCAAGCCCCATATCGATTCCTTCAACTCTCCTCCAGTTCATCTCAGAGTGACTTACAAATATTATCATTTTCTGAATGTGCCATGCTGTGGAAAAGTTTGAGCACCACTCATCTAAAGTCTTGCTGACCACTAGAATTTCTTTGTTGGATCTATAGGACTTTGTCCTCAATATTTTCGCTCCAGTAATATATTATCCACACATGAAGAGACCATCAAATGTGTCTATTAAATGATTTATAATGAGAGTTATTCCCAATTTTTCTAAATCACTGCACTTCTTTTCCTGGTATTAAGGTATTTGAGCAGCAAATTAACTGTCAGAACATTGGGGGTGACTATGAAGTAGGACTACGGGAGGTAAGAAATCTGATGGATTTCTACCCCACAACAGATAACACCTCTTTTACATCTGTATTTTCACTGTACCTTCAGATTCAGACTCTCTCCCCGTAGTCCTGTTCATGGCTAGGAGACATTTTATCTCCTTGTCTCATGTATGTTTTAAAATCAGTGTCCCTAGTTACTGTCACTCTCACAGACCACCCACAACTGTGGGTTTAAAAGCTAATTAAACCTCATAATACTGTCTGTTCTCCACTGTTAACAACTTGAGAATCTTAGCATAACAAACTTCATGTGATTCAGTAGAGAGGTTCCAGAAAATATGTTTTCGAAAAAAGTTTTTGAAATCTAATTATACTTTTAGAACATTTAGAGTTCACTATAGAAATCTGAGGATGAATCACTTTATATCAAAAAACAAAAGAGCCCTTACGTAAAAGAAAGCAATTATCTATTATTTACCTACTTCATAAATCTAAATTTGCTTAAAGTGAGGGGGCACATCTGTACAATATTAGGTAATTTATCATAATATGTTTCTTTTAATGTATTCTTTGAATTCATTTTTATTCAAATTGAATTAGTCATGTGGTTGATTGTTGTAAATCAATCGAAATTGATTGAAGGCAAATAATAAAAATATAACACTTGTGTTTATAACATTCGATTCAGTGTTACCCATGTAAGGAAATCCATAAACAGTATGGTCACCTTTCACCCTTCTAGAGCTTAAGCATGCACAGTTTGCCAACACGTATTGTAAATAGTTGCTCTTTTTCTCAACAGTGGATTGCCACAAGGCAGTTTCTTCCACCACATTGTGTTATTTAAAAGTTATCTGCTTCTTGGCTGCTGTTCAAGGGAGTTCTTTGCCTGTAAATCCTTTTTATCTCATGCATTGGTTGAAGCGAAATCTTGGCACAATTTCAGTGCATTTGTCTTGTACCAGGGGAGGAAAAATTAAGGGCCCCAGAGACTGACACTGTTCTACAAATAATCATGAAACAGTAGGGAGCCCTGTCGACCATTCAGAAGGATAATACTACTAAGCACCCACTGTGAAAAATAAGATCCCCTCGCCTGAAAGGCAACCACACTATAAAAAAGATCATTTACAAGCCTGAAAGATAAAGTTTCAAAGTAAATGATGCTCATTGTGTACTTGACTCCAGGCCTTTAAAATCAGCTTAACTTAGTGGGCTGGGTCCATAAGTAGCAGTCATTTAATTCTCAGTCTAGTTTTTATATTCTTTTGACTTTGAACTCAGCTTCTGTAATTGCCCTATGGAGATGTCCCCTTGTTTGCTGGAGGTGGTGAGGTTTAAGAGAAAACAGGGTGCATCACATTTACAGAGTGATAACAGATGACTGAGACAACATAGGCCTTCTCTCAGATGAGAAGGGGTCTCCTTCAGCCTGGTGGAAAATGACATACCTGTGGATCTCAGAACACCAAAGATCCAGGCTCTGCTCTCTGTTGGTGGTACAGGAACCCGCAGGAACCAGAGAATGATGGACAAATTGGTGATTTAGAGAAAAGACTACAAGCTCCAAGGTTTCCAATCTTGTTGAGTCAAACCAGAATTAGATGTGCAAGAGATTTATTGGGAAATGCCTACAAATGATAAAGTGGAGGGAAACAGGAGTAGGTGGACAGAGCCCTCAGACCAAGATATAGGACTGATCCTGTGAAAAGAGAGAAGGAAGGAGACAATTGGGTAGGAGGAGCCTCAGGCTTCATTCAATGCAGCTCTGAGAAAGTTTCCATCAGGCTGATGGGGATCACCAGAGGAAAGACATCCCAGTGGAAGAGCCCATAGTGTGAGCAGTGATGATTTGGCTCAATATCCCCACCATGTCCTACCACAGGCCAAGAGGGGCCAAGGACAGCATGAGAGCAGCAGTCACTTACCTTCTCACCACAGGTTCTCTTAAAAGAAAGTCTGAGCAGTACATTTTCACAGCCACCACAATGATTCTAAACCTCTAACTATGGCAAAATAAAAAAGCAAGAATAGCCAAGAGAATTCTGAAGAGAAGAATTCTGAAAGGGGATTCACTTTATGAGATATTTTCTTTTTTACTTACTTGTTGAAGTATAAACTACACACAGCAAAATGTAATTTGATGAATTTTTACTATTATCTGCCTGTGTAACAGCCACTCAGATCAAGATATAGAGCATTTCTGATGCTGCATAAGGCTCCCTTGTACCCCTCCCAGTCAACACATTTCAAGGGTAACCCTTATTTTGACTTATAATATGAAGAATTTTGGCTATTTATGAATTTCATATCAATGGAATCATACACCATACTGTTTTATGTATAACTTTTTTCACTCAACATTATGTCTGTGAGATTCACCTATGTTGTTGCTTATAGCAGTAGCTCAATCTGTTTCATTGAAATAATTATTCCATTTTATGTATTCCTCCTATTTATTGTTATATGTATTTATTGTTAATAAATATTTTAGTAGTTTCTAGTTTGAGGCCATTATGAATAAACATTTGTAATATATGCATTTAGAACACACTGCTTTAAATGTATCCTAAATATTTTGATATATCATTCAATTAAAAATATTTTCCACTTTTTATTGTGATTTCTTCTTTTAACCTATTGGTTACTTGAAAGTATCTTGCTTAGTTTTCAAATGTTTCAGCATTTTAAGGCATATTATTATTGTTGATTTTTAGTTTATTTTCACTCTGATCAAAGAATATCCTCTTTATAATCTCAGTCTTTTGAAATTGAATGACTTGTTTTATGACCTAGGTTATGTCCAAATACACTTAAAATGAATGTGTGTCCTGAAGTAGTTGGGTACATTATTCTATAGCAACTAGGCAAAATTTGTTAATTGCACTATTCACATCTTTTATCCTTACTGATGTTTTGCCTACTTTCCCTCTCAATGACTGAAAAAGGTCTATGAAATCTCCAGCTATGATAGTGACTTGTTCATTTCTTCTATTAGTACTTTCAAATTTTGTTTTATATATTTTCAATCTATGATAATAGATACATTCAAACAAAAATTTTTATGTTTTTCTGTCAAATAATCCTTTTATCACTATGAAATATCCCTCCTCAAATTTACTTTTTGTGTTAATATTTCTTATAGGGTTTTTGTTTTCTTGATGATTGCATGGTGTATCTTATTTCAACCTTTATTTATTTATTTATTTACTTTCAGTTGGTTAGTAACTTTCTCCCCTATGTGTCTCTAAGTTTTGGTCTTCACATGGAATTCTCCTCACTATTTATGTCCAAACTTTCTTCTTTTTATGAGAACACCAACCACTCTAATTCAGTATGACTTTATCCTAACTTAATTATCTCTTCAAAGACTCTATTTCCAAGTAAAATCACATTCACAGGTGTCTAAGCTTAAGACTTCTACATATTAAGGGGGGAGGGAACACAATTCAATCCACAACAAACTGTATTGTCTTTATTTGCATCTATGTGAATTTCCCTTAGTAGACTGTTAGCTTCTTGAGAGCAGGAACTTTATCTTTACACTCTTAGAATCTAGCATAGCATCTGAATTATGTTTAGGTACTCAGTAAATGAATTAGAGCAATGCTTGCGTTGCTAAAGATCAACTTGGGGGAAAACATAGGAGAAAGAATACTATATAATATTCCAGGTTTTGACTGTGAATCCAAGTCTTTGTATAGCATATCATTTAGGATACCAATTTTGGTTATAAGCAGAAGAAAAATCCAGCTCATACTGTCTTAAATTAAAAAGGAAATTTATTGGCTCATGTATCTACAAAGTCCAGAGGTAGGTCATTTTTCATATGATTCATTAGCTCAATGACACAAGCTAGAGAAAATGTAGATTTCTTTTTTTAGCCATGACAAAAATAAGTGGTACTAAACTAGTCATAAACAACTAGAAAACTGGACAAAATATCTGAAACAAGTTTTTAGACGCTATTATTAGGAGTGTAATTGTTTGTTTGTTTGTTTGTTTGTTTGTTTGTTTGTTTAAGGTGAGGCAAACCTTGCTTGACCTCACAGATTACAAGGACCTTGTCAGCTTACAATCCCTTATTTTTCTATTTTTTATGCCTATAGCACCTGGTCTTCCTAGGTGGTCTCTCATCCTAGTACTAACGAGGCCCGACCTTGTTAGCTTCCAAGATCAGACAGGATTTGGCTTGTTCAGGGTAGCCTAGGAGTGTAATATTTTAGAGAAATGAAAAAATAAGATGAAACTAATGATCACACTGATATCTACCTAGAAGCACTTTCCAGATTGTAGCACAGAGAGGGAGAACCAAACAGAACCCAATAGTCTCACTGAACTGAAGAGACAAGGCTTGGAGTCTGAGAATGCTAGGGTGAGTAGATTCTGCAAGGCAGAATACTGAGGAAAAGAAAAATGTGCAGAACAGGATCTCCAGAAACCTGCAAAATCTACACAAGGGTCTCTTGAGGTTTTAGCTAAATACTAAGTTGCTCATGTGCAGTGCAGACCTCCATGAGGCCTTAAAAGTAGTTATAAGCTGAAAAGTTCTCAGAGCACACAGGAGGCTGGAAAATGTTTGATTTTCTAAATTGTTAGAATGGAGAGATAATATTGAAAACCTGGAGCATTCAGCAGAGATCACAGAATGATAGCAACTTAGTGCTAAGGTAGCCTAAGGTAAAATCTACTATAGACTCATCTTAATGAAGCTTATAAAAAAGCATCAATCTGATTTCCAAATAACTTGCCTACTAGGCAAACAAAATTAAACACTCTCTAAAGGAATTTTTTTTAATTTTGACACCGAACAACGTAATATTCATAATATTTAACATCCAATAAAAATTACTCATTATGCAAAAAAGAGTACTGTGACTTATATCTAGGAGAAAAAAAAATAGTTAAAAATAGAGCCAGGATGATAGTGATAATGAAGCTAGTAATAAAAGACTATGAAATAGGTATTAAAAATATGCCAAAGAATGGAAATAATACATGAACATAATGAAGAGAAGAATAAAGCTATATAATAGTAAACTCTATCATTGAAAATAAAACACCTGAAATAAAAATTTATCAGACTTAACAGCTGATTAGACTCTGCAGAAGAAATCATCAGTGAACTTGAAGACATAGAAATAGGAACTTTCTCATATGAAATGTGGAGGAAAAAATGACTGGAAAAAAAATGGAAGAGCTTTAATTGTCTATGTGATTTCATATGTGTAATTATATTTCTAGACTAATAGAACAGAAAAATATTTGAAGATATAATGGTCAACATTTTCTTTTTAATTTGATGCCATATCTTTCATCCAAGAATTTTAACAAATCTTCAATCAGGATAAAAAACATAGAAAAATACACCAATATGCATTATAATCAAATTGTCAAAACCTATGATAAAAAGAAAAAGAAAAAAAAGCACATTATAAACAGAGAAACAAATATAAAAAAGAGATAAGACTTCTTGTATGAAACTACGCAAGCCAGAAGACAATATTAATATAGATGTGCCAGTTTCCTTTTGTTATGATTTATATTTTATATTTTTCTATTTGTTAAGTTTCAACATTTTAGTGTCTTTATATTTAAAATATGTCTTTTAATAAGCAAGTTTACTTGTGTCTTTTATCCCATCTGGTGATTTTTGCTTTTTAATTAGAGTGTTTAGATCATTTACATTTAATGTAATTTTTTAAATAGTTGGATTTAGATCTGCCATCTTGCTTTGGTTTCTGTTAGTCCCATGTGTTCTTTTTCCTTTTTTTCTCTTTTTTCTTTTAGGATTGTGTGTTTTTTAGTATTCCACTGTATCTTCTCTATTGGCTTTTCATTATAGCTGTATCTCTTTAAATTGTTTCTTATTTGTTTGTTCATTTGTTTTGAGGGGACCAGGAATTTGTTCTAGAGCTTACAATATTCATCTTGGCTTATTACATTCTACTATCAAATGATATTGTACCACAATACACACAATTTAATAACCTTAAACAGCGTACAATAATGCCCTATCTCCCTTGCTTTGTGCTATTATCATGCTTTTTACTTCTATATATGTTATAAACCCATGAAATATTATTATTTTGCCTTAAGCAGTCAGTTGTCTTTTAAAGATATTTTAAAGTGAGAAATAAGTACTGTATTTTATATTTACTCACATATTTACGTTTTCTAGCACTCTTTATTCAATTACAAAGACTTTTTCCTACCTAGTATTATTTTCCATCAGTAGAAATTATTTTAGTATATCTTAAAGTACACTTCTGTAAGTAACTAATCTTCTGTTTTTGATTGTCTGAAAACATCATTTCACCTTTTCTTGCTTTCATAGTTTTAAAATGGGTGCTTAAACTAATTTTTTTGGTTGGAATTAATCAATAGCTATATCTTTCCCAGAATCACAGAAGAATATTAACATTTTTTTCTTTCTTTCCCTCTACTCCTACCTTCCTTACTACTGCTGTTTCATATATTGCATCCTTCTAAACTATTATTTCCAATTTTTTATTGCTTTAAAAAATTTTAAATCAACATATTTAATTTTAGTAAGCTGTTTCACCGATTTCTTTGTTTTTCGCATTTCATTTTTTCCTCTTAAATATATATATTTTTCTTGGATATGATGGCTTTGTCATGTTCCAATTTGGCTAAGCTGAACTACATTTCCCAGAATTCCCTTTGTTGTATATTTCTGGTTAGGATACTCACATATGTTGTTGCTAATCGGCTGATGCATCTCATAGGCATGAAGCAATTACAGCTAGGTCTACAATTATTCTACCTTCCCCTGGATTGTCCTTCCATTTCTCTGATGCCTGAGCCAGGTATGCATGTTTAGCTCTGTGACACAGGGCCCAGCTTCTTTAGGATACCCTTGTTAACCACTGTCAGATGTAACAAAAATGGGCCCAGGTTTCAGTCTCTTCTCATGGGGTTCCAGTTGTTGTTTGTAAGTTCCATCCTACACATGATCTTTCCGTGCTGACTGCCTGCCCTCTGAATGTCAAGCTCCATTATCAAACACAGAAACGACAGCTTTACAGAGACTGCTAAACTAGCTCCCACAATTGTGTAAGTGGACAAGCAAATTTCTTGTAACAAATCTTTTTGTACAGCGTGATAGTTATATATGCTACTGTTCCTGCTTCTCTATATTCCTACTTGATACACTAGAATATATTAATTCATAAAAAGCCATCTGTAGCAGTTCTTCTTACATTTCCAGCTATGGTTTTAATAATTTGAACCTGTCTGCCTTCCATATTTTGGAAGTGCCTCATAGTTTTTGTCTTTAACTGTTCCCCTTGTTTTCTAGAGTAGTTATGGATTTGCCAGTTTATTTATTTTCTCTTATTTCTATGGTTTGGAAGCATAAGGCTTTGGTGTGAGCTTAATCTGATAACAGGAACCAGAATCTTTTAATCAGTTCTTTTAAAAATAATATATCTGGAATAATTTTTAAAAACTTAGAAAAAATGTTATTATTAAAGCTAAGACTCCTTAGTGTGCTGAGTATGAATTTCTGGAAAGTTTAAATATAAAATTTTAAAGAACAGAGGGTGAGGGCATAACTCCGCATTTGAAAATGACTGATAGGCAGGTTGATAGAACGTCAGAAGTAAAGAGCTTTCACGTAGTCTCAAAAAGAAAATGAAAGAATTTCTACCTATTTAGAGGAAAAGGGATAAATATTCTGCTTAAATAAAAATAGCTTCCTTCCAAAAAGAGAAGTTTATTTTTTTTAATCTGCTTTACCTTAATTTTTTAGTTCAATTTTAGAGAAAAATAACTAAAAAAACTACTGTCTATCAAATTTTGAACTTTCAAGAAATACTCAGGTTTTCTGGGTCTCTCCCATGTATATAGGAGGTAGACATATTATTAAACTTTAATTTTTTTTTTTTGGCTAAAGAAAATATCTTGACCTATATTAACAAAGGATTGCCACATAAAGTCCTAAATGAATCTAGGTTAGCATATAAATTGTTATGTAATGATGCTTCTGCTGTGCCAGAAAAAAAAATGAATTACAGAGCAACTTAATTCTTAAGTGAATTAAGTTGAATTAAGTTGAATTTTGCTGTGTTAAACGTCTGTTGGTTTTTGAATTATCTGCTTATATATTTTTTTACATTATGACTAACAATCCAAGCGATAAGGTATATGAAGCACTTGGTAAACTATAAATCACCAGAAAAAGGTAAGATAAAATTATTGTAACATTTGGTTTAATGAAGTGCTGTGACAGTGGTCATTGGGAGTGTCATCTCTCACTTGTGTGTCTGGTAATATTAAATATTTTATCTATATACCATGAAGTTTAAGTAACTAAAGACAAAATAAAGTCTGTTGATGGTATTTGAAGACTAAAATCTCTCTAAGGCTCAATTTGCTTTTTCTTGGCCATTGGCCTAATTCATACATACAGTTAAGGAAAGAATGCAGTCTGTCTGTCAGACGCCAACCTGCCAGTACTAAGATGCTGTGCCGTGATTAATTCACTTTACTCAAAGAGTGGTCTGCGTTTGCTCCTGCTCCTGGGAGTTAATTTTTATACCCTTGGAATGTCCCAAGTAAAAGGAATGTGTTGTTAGTCATGTTAGACCCCTGAGACCACACCTATTAGTTTATGCTAATGAGATAATGCATGATTGGCACCTGATAGGTTATGCTAAGAGATGACTCAGTGTGGGGGCTCTTCTGCACCAGAAGTCTTAAAGTGAATACTGGTGACACCAGAAAGACCTTTCATAAGATTAGAGAATTGGGACTTTGAGCCACAGGATACCAGTCTGATCTCCAAGGAGGGAAGAGGGCTGGAGATTGAACATAACCAAGTCGGCCATGATTCAGTCAACCATACCTTTTTAATGATGCCTTAATGAAATCTCTGGATTACAAAGCTCTGGTGAGCTTCTTAGGTTGGTGATGTTCTGTGTGTATTGCCACACATATACACTGGGAGAACAATGCCTCCTTGAGGACATTGGATCTTTGCGTTTGGAGCCCTCTCATTCCCAGATTCTGCTCTATATATCTTTCTTTGTCTAGTTCTGATATGTGTCCTTTGCTATAATAACATTGTAATCATACATAAAGTAGTTTCCTAAGTTCTGTGAGACATTCTACCAAATTATCAAAACTGAGAGTCCATGGGGACTCGTGAATTTTTAGACAGCTAGTCTGAAGAGGGTGGTCCTGGGAACCCCTAAATTTGTGCCTGGTATCAGAAGTTTGAGGAAGACTTTCACCTTGAGCTGAAATTAATGGATTTAAGATATACATGAGGTAGAATCAACAGGATTTTGTGACTGACTGGAAGTTAGAGTACCGATGTCAGAGGTGTCATGGATGACTTGAGGTGTCAGGTGACAGACTTGGGCAACCAGGGACATGGTGGTGCCATCCACTGAGACAGAGAACACTGGAAGGGGACAGGCTGTCAGGGAAACATCCCAAGTTCGGCTGGACTCACTGAGCTTGACACACCTGTAAACCATGTGTTTGGAGATGTCTCCTGTGAAACTCTATTTACGGGTCTGGAGCTCAGAGAAAAGGTCTGTGCTCTATATGTAGATCTAGGAGCTGTTGGTGTATGGAAGGGATCTGAATTCATGAGAGTGATAAGCTTACCTAGGGAGCATGTGCACGAAAAGAAGCTCTAGGACAAGCTGAGCTGTGTGCTCTGCTCAAACACATCAAGCCTTCAGAGCGTTATCAGAGAGTAAAGGCAAGGTTGGGCCCAAGGTAGGAGTAAGAGCCAGGGATGAGAGAACTTCATGGTTTCTTTTATATGTGGTCACTACTTTTCTCTTCTTTTCCTGCTTCCTCCTCAGGCAGGAAGTTAGGGAGGTTTGTGATGGAAATGGGCGGGTCTTAGACATTGTCTGGGAGTAATCTGGAGGTCAAAATCATGCTACATTTGAAAACTGCCTTCACAGAGGTATATCTCCACTCCTTTTACTAAATACAAGCAGTAGCTATGTGGCTATGTGGCTTTTCTGTGAGGTAATAGATGTGTTAATTAATTAAATGGGGGGAATCCTATCACAATCTATACATATTAAATCGCCATGATGTACCCTTAACAAAAAAGTAAATTCTCATTGTTCTGTGGTTTTCTTTATTAAGGGGCCTGGGGATTTGCTTTGCACACAAACATTAGTATTATATTAACTTATTTTATTCTTGAATGTTCTAATGCCATTATTCAACTGTGCAAAATGTTTCTCAGAGGTACTCAATCAAGCAACAAGCTTTCCAAAAGTCCGTGAGGAATTAAAAAGTTTTAATTTTGTGGCTCGTCTAGTGTTGCCAGCTCATTTCCTGGCCAAGCTCTGGGACCCCATCATGTCCAGATACATCAGGGGTTAAATCATATTCTTTGAAAGAGAACAAATGATATAAGATGGAATTCTCAGCCTCATTCCCTAAACACCAACATTATAAAATGATTTCACTCTCTTCGGAATAGGTTATATCAAAATGGTCATAAGCTATGGACAGACTGGGTTTTAGCCAGTATCATTTTCTGTCTTTAACCACTTTAATAGCTATGTGGCCAAGCAACTCTCATTATGACCTTCATTTGTCAGGTGCTTGAAAATAGCCTACACACTTTTTCCCCCAAAAGAAGGCACCCTACTGGGAAGGACGAGCCAGAAAGAGTGGGAAAGAGCCATCAGGCTCACAGCAGGAAGAGGTGTTCTTTTTCCTGGGAGAGCCACTTTGATTTGTGCTACTGACAAGACAGCCCTCTGCTCACGGAAGGCCTCTAATGCATGCAGGTTTTCCATTCCAGGCAGACGCTCCTAAAAGAGAGAGTAGGATGTGTATTTTAATCTCTAGCTTGACCATGTGTGCTTCCCTGCATTCATGCTTACCCTCTCTTTGACCCCTTCTGTGTACCTCCCATCCCCCAACCTGGCTCTAGAAAGATTTTACATCTATAAATCTCCGACACAGCCTTCCAAAAAAATTTTTTTTTCAGAAAAATACATAAAATGCTTGGCTGCTTGCTCTGCCTTTCATGCTCCTAGTTATACAAACTATTTCTAGAGTATCCATTCTCTTTATGCCAAGAGAGAACTTTTGCCCCATCAAAGAAGTTTACCATCTTCACAACATCCCGTGGAAGTAGATATAACTGAGAATTCTTTTCTCAGCATTACTCTACTCTCATATTTAATGATCGTGTGAAGAAAGAAAGCAGATTAAGAAGCTATTTGAATCTAAATCACCCTATATTTGAAACAAAATGAGAGTCAGGACAAATATAGAACCACCCGATTTTTTTAAGAAGTGAGGGGTGTCCTTCTTTCCCAAGCCTCCTTTCCTGGAATGAGTCCATGAGGGTTGCTTCATATTTGTGAGTGTCCATAATCCAGGCTCATGGCCATAGATAAGAATACCCTGAGCACCAAAGGACTGGCTTTCGATGTGTCAGCATTATCCTCTCCCCGGTTATAGAAGTAAATTCACTTCAAGGAGGGAGGGTGAGGAAAGCAAGGTCTTGATATTTCTGACATTAAAAGCTGAGCTGTCCAATATGGTATCCACTAACCACATGTGGCTATTGAGCACTTGAACTGTGCCTGGTCTAAATTGAGGTGTGCTGTAAGTTTAATATACACACTAGATTGTAAAGACATAGTATAAAAAATATAAAAGATGGTATTAATAATTTTATATTGATTGCATGTTGAAATAGTATATTTTAGATACATTGGGCTAAATGAAATATGTAATTAAAATTGATCTCCCCTATTTCTTTTTGCCTTGTAATATGGCTTCCTAGGAAATTAGAAATTTCATATGTAGCTCTCACTATATTCTCTTGGACAGCATATTTCTGAGTTCAGTTGGATATTTTTTCAGGATTGATATTCAAGCTGTGAAAAACATTCTTCCATCAGCAGAATCTGGCACAATAGCAGGCTCTTCAGATAGCAGGGTTGGCATTTTAAAAATTCGCTCTGAAATTGTTAAGTGGTTTGCAGCTGAGAAGCTATATGAGCTGACTTTTTACTGTATGAATTCAAACAATGCTCAGAGGCAAACATTTTCTTAAGAATTACGAAATTGTATGGGCCGTGTAATCAGCACATTATCAAAATATATGCCCTTTTGATTATTATAGCAATCTAAAAATTGATAATTATATGATCAAATGCAAACTACAAACATAATTACAGATAATACATTATTGGCAAACTGCGAAACTAGTTACATATCATTCCCAGAAAAACTAAAATTTGTCCCAAAATGTTAGGCTCAGTCAATGGTAGAAGCGCTTCAGTAAGCTTAAGACAATTACAATGTTCCTCCGTGACAGTCACTGGGGAAACATCTGTCACTGGAAGTTTGAGAGAATTGGATACGGTGAGCAAGAGTCCTAATCCCCACTCTTAAACTGGTTGTTCCAGTGCAGAGAGCTCACAGTTAGAACATTTGAGCTTTGTATACGTAACACTAACCATTTTTACATTTAATAGCCACTGGAAAAATCAAAGGCTCAACATCTGTAGGACGAACATTCTTTGAAAGCAGCAACGCTATCAAACAAATTTTATTTGAGACCGTGCTTAACTCAAAGGTTATTGCACTCGTTTTATTGAAAACAAGGTACTCAGAAGGAAATGAGTGGGGAAAATGAGAGAGAGAGGAAGAAGGAAAGGAGACTGTCGAGTCGAGAGGGAGAAAGAAAAAGAATGGAATGGTCCGTTTTCTGGAAGTCCCCAAAGCCATCCATTCGAGTTTATCTCGTATTTGATCTAAATGGTATTAAGTAGAAACTCTTCCAAATTGTTTGGACATTTTTCTGATTGGAAAGAGCAAGGAGACCAATGAAACAGGCAAGATTCAGCAATGCTGTAGGGCCTCTTAGGTGAAAAATTTAAAATAGATTGTCCTTGAAGCAACCCAGAAGCCATCTCTTCCAAGCCTTTGTTGTCCGGCTCCCCAGCATATGTTTCTTCTTAACCATGGTTCTAACAAGATCTCAATTTTCCTAGTGTTGGGGTTTAGGTGTGACTAACCCCACCCCCAGTTCCAGCATAAGCCTTGACAGGCTTTAGTCAGTTAAAGTATCCTATTTTCCAGGCCGGAGTACTTGGTTCAGCATTGGGCATGTGACCCAGTCAGGGCAGTGGGACACAGAAAGAGAGGTTTTGGGGCTGTCTGTAAAAGAAGAATTATGGGGACTTCCTGTAAGGTGCTTTGCTCTTTCGCCTGCTGGGCACGATGAAACCAGCAGTCCCAGTTGTGGCTGGCAGACGTCTTTCCCCTTTCGTGACTTCAGAAATGTTCCTGCGTCTTCCAGCTTGCATCTTTTCAGACAAGCAGTCGGTAATTATTCTTCTTTCCTTCTATGTGTAATATATATTCCCACCCCTTCTTTCCATACTGCTTTTAAGATTATATGTTTATCACTGTTTCTCAACAATTTGGTTTAAAATTTTTTTCATTTGATTTAGAAAATTTGAGGCTATTATTTTTTCAAATATCTTTTCTTCCAATGATTTTTTTAAAATTTATTAAATTTATTGAGGTGACATTGGTTAATAAAAGTATACAGGTTTAAAGTGTATAATCCTATAATGCATCATCTGTACATCGTATTGTGTGTTCACCACCAAAGGTCAAGCTTCTTTCTGTCATGTATATTTGACCCCCTTTCTCTTTTTCTACCTCTTTTTACCCCCCTCTTTCAATGACTTTTGTTTTCTCCTTTCTCCTCTCTTTCTGCACTCCAATTACATATATCTGGACCACTGTTGTTCCACATTTTTCCTTTTATTCCACTTTCTGCTTCAGTTTGGAGGGTGTCTTTTGCAGTTTTTTTTAAGTTCACTGCTTTGTTTTGTTTTGTTTTCCTGCATGACTAATCTACTACTAATCCTAGTCGGTGACATTTTTATTTCAGATATTGTATTTTTCATGTCTAGAAAGTCCTATTTTGTTGCTTTTATGTATCTTTTTTTTCTCCTCATTCTGTTCTTGTTTTTCCTTAAATACTTAAATATATTTGTAACAGTTGTTTTAAAGGCTTTTTCTGCTTACCCTACCATTGCTGTCATTTCTGGACCTTTTTCCATTTTTTTCTAGATTGACTTTATAATTAGATGTGAGACATTGTGAATACTGTGCTGTTGAGTATCTGAATTTTTTTCTTCCTGTAAGGGAATTGAGCTTTGCTTTGGCTGACAAGCAGTTAAGTTACTTGCAAGTCAATCTGATCCTTTTGGGGCTTATTTACAAACATTTTTTAGACATGTTTAGAGTAGCCTTTAATCAAGGGGTAATTTCATCCTACTATAAAGATGTGACCATATTGGGATCTCTATCTATCAATTGCTCTGACTGTTTAACAAGGTCTCTGCCTTCTGGCCAGTTACAACCTGATTATTTCCAAGCTCTGCATGATCCTGGGAAATCACTCAGCTTGTGAAATACATATATTTACACATTTCTGGAACTCTGTCTTCTGTTCAATTCTAAGCTCCCTGCAGCTTGGTCTGAAAGAGCCTGCTAGCTTCAAAACGTGCCACCTCTGCTTCACTGGGGAGCCCACACCACAGCTACCACATTCTGAACCACACCATCCCTACTGCCATCCTGACAACTAGATGCCTCACTTCTGCCTCTCTCTCTCTCTTCAATTAAGTCAATTCCAATTAAGTCTTGTGTTGTTGGAACCTAAGTCACAGCAGGGATCCTGGTTGGAAGAGAGTCTGATATTTAGTTTTCCAGTCTCTAAGCTCAAGGAGGCACAGGAGGAGATTGATATGGATGCTGAGCCAGCCATAACATATTTGCCTTATAAAATATTTCAAACCACCAGAAAAACACAGAGTGAAATTTATTTTAACACACATGCCCACACATCTAGCTTAACAAATGTTAAAGTTTGTCATACTTGTTTCAGAATATTTTTAAAGACATAAAATTTTACAGATCAATTTAGAAACTTATTTAGAATTCTTTGTAGATTTTATTCCTTTCCCCAGAGGCAACTTCAATTTTAAATTTTCATTTATTTTGTTGATACATGCCAGGAAAATAGATCAAGAATATAAAACATACAAGTGTGAATAGTATCTCCAATACCAAATGTTCCATTATTTCTTATCAAAAAAGATATTTTCTACCCCTGTGGTGGACACATACTTTTGGTCTCCTGGTGTGAATCCCTAACCCTCCTCTGAGAAGAAGAAATAAGGAAAAGTTCTTTTGATTTCTCCAGGTATGTCATTTCTCTCGAGGACATGTCCTTCACTGCCCACTGACCACAAGGAGTTTGCTGCCTCTGCCCATTAACGACTGAGGTAAATGGGAATGACCTCTCCACTGTCCCAGATTTCACCTCCCTAGACCTGCTCTGAAGTGAATACGCACAGGAATCCGTGAAGGTTGAAGCAGTTCTTGACTAAAGGGGTTTGAATGCCTACCCAGGTGTCCGGGAGGGTGCTTTTCACTCTAGGTGAATAGGTTTTCTCTCAGAATATGTAAGATCAAACAATTCTCACCGCCCAAGATAATCCTTTTTTTTCTGAACCTGCCCTCCCCATAAAAAAAAAAAAAAAGTATATTTTTCCATGGACATCAGTTTGACTTTATTTCTTGCAAATGAGTGTCCTGACTTTATTATACACAGAGAGCATTTGCAGACTCCCTGACCAGAGTCACCTCAGAGTGGAGAACCTCAAATTGCAATTACTTCTCCAAAGCTGAGAGAGAGAGAAGATGGGCAAATGATACGGAAAGAAAAATCTCAGTGCACAAACATTTCTCAAAAACACAGACAAGATTTTTATACAACCTAGACGAGATTTTTATACAAGATTATACTCAAGATTTTTCCAGCGTGTGAATCATAGGACCCCCTCCTTTATTTTTTCACATTAAAAAACCTTGTGTCAAGTGACAACCCCCAGCAGCAGATGATAGCACGTTTCTGTAAATAGGGAACTGTGATAACATGGTTGTACTGTACAAAACTGGAGACATGATGCTAATTACCCCATTTTTCTTTTACTTTCTTTGATTCAGTGACATACTTATCTCTCCAGATCTGGTTTCTCTGTGGTAGAAACTGAGATTGTGCTCTCCAGTGATTTTCTCTGTTTCTTCCCACTTTTATCTTTGTAAGGGGCAATGGTTTGTCTTCAAAACTTTGTTGCGCCATGATTAGATTTTAGAAACCGAGACCTGTGATCTAACATGCATCACTTTTCAGAGCAGCTTTATTCCTGAGGCGGGAAAATGGATAAGCTGACCGAAGCCTCTTGCAAAACCCATGATCTTTCTTCCCTTAATTTAAAAGATGGCAAAATGATTTTTCTCTTTTTTTTAATTTAAAGGAAGGTGATTTATTTGAGAATTGTCAACAAATAAGTAATCATAGACCCTCTGCGATCAGCTTGCCTGAGAACTGGGATGATGCACTGGAAAAGCAGAGACTGTAGAGTGAGTGCATCATCCCAACTCAGGCAAGCAAATTGCAGACACAATGGACTGAATCTTGGCTCTGAAACTGAACAGATGTGTAATTTGGGGCACAGCATTTTACCCCATTGATTCTGTTTTCTTATCTATAAAACAGATAGTGAGGTGTAACACAGATTTGTAAGGATCATGTGAGATAAGTTTTGGGTGTGCCTGGTACATGATATTTGTTTTATGTTACTGTTTAGTAATTACTTTTCCAAAAACAAATGATTTTGAAGAACATTCTTATAATAATGTTTACAATGATTCCTGTGAAGAGTCTACAGTTGTATCACCCTGAACAAGACCGATCCCATCTGATCTCGGAAGCTTAGCAGGGTCAGGTTTGGTTAGTACTTGGATGGGAGACCACCTAGGAAGACCAGGTGCTGTGGGCGTAACAAATAACAAATAATACAAATAAAAAATACCCTTATTTTTTAAACTGACAAGTTCCTTGCAATCTATGAGGTCAACCAAAGGTTGCCTCGCCTAAAAACCTTAAAAAAAAATCATTTGAAGAATTGAAATTAATGAAGAAATTTGCAATAGAAGCATTTGACATGGAAATTCTGATTAATTTCACCATTAGTACTAATATATATGCATATATTATATATATATATAAACATTTACAAAATATTCAGAATCAGAATAAACTCAGGAAGTATTATTTTCAATGTTGTATTACAAATTTTTGCTGCTTAAAATATGAGAAATGAACATGAAATCTTCTCATTCCTAAACATTAACCCACGGACCCTCAATATTAAAGCAGCAATAGATAACTTCCAAAGTTTTGTGCAACATTTTTCCCATTGACGTCAATTACTATTTAAAGGAAAAAAATTCAGTATAATTGCTTAAATTTTGTTTCAAACACATTCTATTTCGAGTTGCTGTCATCTTGTGTTTAAAACTGATTAAGGTCAAATAACCATCAATAGAGGAACAGTTAAATAAACATGGTACATCCACACAACACATGCCCAAAGTGGAAAAGGACCCCTCTGTGCTAATATGGGGAAGATTGCCCTAGGGGTAAGTGAAAAAGCAGAGTATGAAACAGTGTAAAGTGTATAACTTTTTGTGAGAGAGAGGGGAATATAAATCTAGATTTGCTGTATGTACATAAAGTATTACTGGAAGGATACATGAGAACCTATCCTGCTTTTATTACGAAGGAGGAAAAGATGGACACGCACAAAAATAGGAAGGAGATTTTTTAATATATTTATTTTTTTAAATATTTTGATTTATTTTAATGTGATGGAATATGTATCAGAATATGGTTTCTTAAAGGCCATGTAATGGCATAAAATACAATTTAATGGAACAGCAGTTTATAGAATAGTGTGTAGAGCATAGTGTCATATTTTGAAAAATTGCAAGTATATGTGTTCCTAAGTGTAGAGATATACAGTGGAATTTTCACCAAAACTATATGAATGGTAAGATTTCAGATCACTTTGCCTTTGTGATTTATACTTTTTGAAATAACTTGAACATCTGTATTTTAAAAACACACTATTAATAATGGCTAACAAAAATCAAGGAAGCAAGGAAGAAAAAAAACAGGAGGAAGAAAAGAGGATGAAAGAGATACAGAAGATAGTGCAGCTATAAAACTTTTCTTGCATTTCACTTTCTCTGATCTCACCCATCTGGTCTCCTTTGTTCAGCTTTCCTATTTTATTTTTCCACAGCACTTATCACTTTCCAAAACACAATATTTATTAAATCTATGTGTTTGAGTACAGAGAAAAAAAAAGCCCAGTATTTAGTAGGTGCTAATAAGTATTTGTGGAATGAATAAATGAAGTGACTCTACCAAAAGTCAGTTCTCCACATGACAGAATGATAGAACATGCTTCATTGAATAATATCCCTATTTCAGAAGAAATATTCTCACTTTGAATGTGTAGTTCTGTATGCAAAAATATAGTTTATAAAGTCTTTATGGAATCATTCAACAATAGGAAAGTTTGTAAATACCTTCTGTTCATTATCATATGTCACTAAGAAAGAGGTTGTTGAGCTTACAAACAAGAGAATTGAGTGCCCTGTTCTATTCTTTTTCATTCTGTTTTCCTTTGTCCATATCATCTTTTCCCTTATTCTCTCTTATCTCGACATCTGTCTTTGTTGTAATTTAGATATGTATTCTCTCTGTTATTGAAACTTCAACAACATGAGGTCATAGGGAGGGAGAAGTTCTATGGAATTTGGACCAGTTTGGGGCTGGGAATTAATCTCTTTAGAGAGAACGGGCCTTTGTCCAAAAGGATGCAGTAAAATTGAGTTTGATTCAAACACTGTAATATCAAAAAAGATACCAGAATGAGAACTATTGGAGTATAACAGCAAAAGTCCAAAAAGAGAGTCATTCTTGAGAGGAAACGTTTCTAAGGAAATGTTCTGAGTTAGTTTTCTTTAACACAAGACTTCCCTGAGCCTTTAGAATGATACTTTATTATGTGAATTTCCAAGTAGGAATTTTCCTTTGCATCATTACCTGCCCCCCACCCCGCCCCACTTTTTTTGCTCCTGAACCTATCTCTCTGCCTATCAGCTTACAGAAAAACTCTTCTATTAAGCACATTTAGGGAAAAGGTAGAGGGGACTGGATAGAACTGGACAGAGTCCCAAGTTTTCTGCCAAGCAGTTCGGGGTTCAAATCTATGAAATGAGGATAATAGTGCCCTTCCATAAGGTAGCAGAGAGGAATTAAATGAGATGTTATGTGGAAATCATTTAGCATAATTCCTAACACAGAGTGAAATTTCAATAAACAATAAGTAGCTATATTTAGTGTCTGGAGAGAGTTTGTATTTTGTTTGTTAGTGTTGATGTCCTTAAGGCCAGCTCAACTCTTCATGGGGTAGGGTGCCACTCAATAGCACTTCAGTTTCCAAGTTTCTCCCTAGATCTGTAGGCATTTGCAACTACAGAAATTATTCCAGATACACCAGGCTCAGACTATTGCTTTCCTCCAGGTCTTGATGAAGCTCAAGACTGAGTCCTCCTAAGAGATGCTGCCAATGGCCATGGCTCACAACATCTTCATTTCTTCTTCCTTTAGTCTCCATTCCACATAACCTGCAAAACATCAACTCAGGAGTTGGCCTTTAGTTAATACAGCAAAACGACGTTAGAATAGGTAGTTGAACATGACTATTTTTATGTGTTGCCATATTTTTCTCATCAAAATGTTGAAGATTCATTTTACATTAGCTAAGGACTTTTTATAAATTCTGTAGAAAAAATGCCAAGCTGTTATAGTCTTATGATGCTGGTACATCATTTTGGTCTCATGCGTTAGACTGCCTGACATATATAAATAAAGGGTTATTATTAACAGAAATAAATAGTACCTGCAATAATCATTATCACAAAAAATAGCTTTCTTAGCCTGGTCTACATAAGTCTGTAGTGACAGTATAACAAAGTATCCACTTTACATGTTTAATTAAATCTAATTTTTTCTAAACTGTCTTGTTTATTTTTAACGTATGCTTTATCCAGAAATACTTGCTTGCATATGCTCTTTCTGCTCATAATCAGATTGTTTGGAGCTAATAGGATCCAGGCATATGGTTCTCACTGAGTCGCTATTCTAGGGAACTATTGGAGCTGACACTTTCAAACGCTTTGTCCAGATTTCAGAGGGGCAGGTGAATACATGACTTCCTCTTACATCGGCATATGAAAACTGACATGAATGCTTTTTAAAAAACATCCACAAGGGTTCCCCTTTTCTACAAAAACATCTTCATTTCCAGATTTCAAATTGATTTCTTTATTCTTTTTACTATTTAAATCAATGAGTTAAAATTTCTAATTAGAAGGAAGTTTAATTAAAGTTAAATTACTTTGTCAAAAAAAATCCAACTTGGGACTGAACTCTCCTAAACTGTGTGTCCTTTAATTGTTCACTCAGTCAGCAAATATTCACTGAGCACTGACTTCATAAGATAATATGTAAGATACTGTGACTAAAATAGAGATAGTCACCATCCCTTTCCTCAGCAAGCCTATAGTTTCAGAGGGGAAACAAGATTTAGAGACAAATGTTTGTGAAAACACAAAGGAATCATTAGGGTGAGAGGAAAGGAAGAGAGATAAAGTGTCATCCATTATAATTCAGACACGGAAGCGATTAGCCCTTCCAGAGGGATAATTTGTGCATACCGAGGTGTGTTTTTTCCAGCATTTTCTCTCTACATTCACTCTTTTTTCCGATCAATGCTTGATGATGCCCTTGCTTTGTGAAACAGTTGGGTTAAAAATTCAAACCAGATGTATCTCAGAGGCTCACATATTCTGGGGTGCAAAACAGGCCTTGAGATACACAATATATAGAATAACTTTTTAAAAACTAATCAAGGTGCCGATTTTGAATCTAAAAAGTTAAGTTCTTGTTGTCTGTGTATATTAACTTAGAAATAGCCCTCTTTGACATAAACATCTACAGAAGGTTAACCTAAGGTTTGAAACAATACAAATTTAATTCTCTAAGCATTGATAAAGGCCCAAAGGAAGAGGATGAAGTCACGACCTACACAGAAAGTGCCCCTTGCACAGAGAAGAAGCACAGGGTAGCAGATAGCAACAAGGGCTGAAAATGTTTGCAAACAGATGCTCTAGAACAGTGCTGGCAAAAAGGAAACTCGAAGAACATTAATCACGTCCTCACTGTAAGAGTGGGAAGGCCAATATCAGCTGGCTGGTGAACAAATTTTAAAATAACCTTACTGAATGAAAGAAGTGGTCAGAATGCTTTTTAAAGTTCGCTGAAGATAAATGCAGGGTAGAAGGAAATGAAATTGAGATAGGACTGGCAGCGATGTCTAAATGGGAGTCATCAGTGAAAATAGGGAACCTGCAGCCAGGAGTAACACCGGATTGTAAAGAATTGCACAGTGTTAGGGTGCTCAAACAGGTGCCTGGAGAAACGGCCAGATCGGCCACCCTTTATGCTTGATAGTAGCCAAACTCTCCCTGGAGGACTGTGTCCATGCCTGAGTTTCATAGTTAGAAGGACAACCAGAATTTGGGGAACTGCTTATCCCTAAATTCAACCATGATTAAAAAGTAAGACCTCAAATATTAAGAAAATTGTTTCAAATGGGGTTTGATCCCTAGTTTGGACAAATTCTTCTCTAAATTGAAAGTCCCCTTTGCTTGAGGGTGAGGAGAGACCTACTGAGGGGAGGGGGATCCAACTCATCTTGGTTTGTAGAGAGTAGTAGTTAATAGTTTCTTCTTATTATAATTTATCAGGCATTGTTCCTCTTTCTGGACTGTAGCTTGTGGTAACAATAGCTCTCTGTACTTCTAGGCCCTGATCTAGTGCCCCGCCTCTCACCTGCCTCCCAGCCCCTTCCTCTCTGCCATCAAAGAGTCTCCCAAGTCAGCTTTCCCGGACCTTCCTTCGGTCACCTTGTCACCTACTCCCCATCTCCCACTCCCACTTCTAACCATCGCCCTCACATTTTCCCCCTCCCCTCCCACATGCTTTAGTACCAGGAGGTAGGGCTGTGGTCCACCTCGCCCCTTACTGCTACTTCCGTGCACTACTATTGTTTCCCCTTACAAATAAAACCCCACATTTTTTGAGCTTCGTGGTTTTCGGCTCCCCTTCTTGTCATTGTCTTCTAACAGATTTCAGGTGACTCGCGACCCTGTCATCCATCAAAGTCTTAGTATCTGGTCTACCAGCCCTGCCTCATCCCCACTGTGCGTCAACGCACAAGCGACAACCCATGTGACAAAATGACCCCTCATTCCTCACATTCTCATGTCCATTCGTTCCCTCCACTCTGAGTCATCTTACTCCAGTGCACGTACGTGCATTGGGTCTTACCACCATCCACACCGCCTTCACCTTCAGAATCACTGATGCAAATGCCCCCTGCACACGCCTGCCCCGCCCCCAGCTTGCTCGGCTCCGCCCACCGCCCCCATTCCCCTCAGGCTCACGGACTTCCGGTTAGTCTGCCCAGTCGCTCCGGCTTCAGTCTCGGGTCCCTGACCTTCTCCTGTCTTGACTTCCCTTCTCATCCATCAGAGCCTGTGGTTTGGCAATCGTATAACTTTCACCGATACCCTGTACTGCCTTGGCCTTTCAGCTTTTTTGTTTCCCCTGTCAGGACAAATCTCACCCATGATGATCCCAACGGTCTGTATCCAGCCCCCAGCAGCTGAACCCATCTGCACAAAGTGACACAACGGAGCGAATTGGTTTTACTGCAAATGCATAAAAGCTAATCTCGGATAGATCCTCTCACATTTCTCTGATTAATTCACTCTCCTTTCCACAAAAGCTATCTCAGAGCTTGTCCCCTCCCTTGCTGACAGCTGCCCCCACATCACATGCACAGGCAAACACATTTGGCCTTCCCCCAGGCTCAGGAGAAAACTCACCTGCTACAAAATGAAAAGCTGAAGCTGTAACAGGAGGACTCTTGCTGTCTGGATACCAAACATTCATAACCATCCTTCTCCCCGCCCACTCACCTCCCAGGAGCCTTATACTTCTAGTAACTCTTCACTCTCAAGTAGAATCTCTCTCTTCTGCATCCTTTCCTGCACACCTAGGGACCGCCTACCTACTCGGCCTCCTACGCCCACTCAGCCACTTCTCTAACCTTCTCACTGCAAAGCACTGGAGTTTTCTATCCTCGCTGTCTCCCTTTTTTCCTCCCCCCACATTCCACATACTCCTCAACTTTTCATTCCGGTTTTTATTCAGTTCTTTATTAAAACGGGTCTTGCTAGAGTCACCATGACCTTCATGTCCCTGGATTCGATGGGCACTTCACAGCCCTTATTTCACTCCACTGCACAGCAGTATGTAACACAATTGATCACACACTTCTTGTTTAAAACACGCTCTTTGCTGAGCTTGGGTGACACAGGACTTTTCTTGTCTTCACCTTACCACTCTGGCTGTCTCCTCTCCTTCCAGCGTTCCTGCACATGGCCATTAAATATTCAACACAGAGTGCCAAGCTCTGTCTCTCTCTTTTGATTTTCACTCTATGTTCTCTTTCTATGCATTCTTATCAATCACAAATTTACACAAGTGACTTAACAAATGCATATCTCTAGACCAGACATCCCAGACCTATTTATCCACCTGCCAATTTATCTCCAGGTGGATATCTCAGTTCCAGAGATGGTCCTCATCTACTTCTCTTTCTCAGCAAAAGACGCTGCTTCAAACCCATCAACAGCTTCCATTGCTCTAAGAAGAAAATTCTTTATCTTGCTCCTTCGGACAGACGCCCGTGGTGGCCTTTTAAATCATGCTTCTTCACGTCACAGGGCCTTTGCTCGTGCTGTTTCCTCTATTTGGAATTGTCAGTTCCTTAGCCAAGACTTTTCTCATGATTCTAAGTCAAGTTTCCCTACTATAAAATATCCTCTAGTATGATGTCAGTTTTACAATTTTTGGTATGATTGTTTGACTAAAGTCTTTCTCCCTTAGCCGGGGGAAGCTCTGTGAGCACAGAGACCACAGTTGGCCTGGCTCACCATTGTTATGCCTAGTGCCAAGAACAAAGTAGATGATCACAAAATATTTGTTAAAGGAACAAATGAATGCATGACCAATATTATTTTTTGTGTAAACCTATATAAACATAAATTTACCATCTAATTCATAACTTAATTATTGGAAGGGGATACTTTTCTTTAAAATCAGCTCTTAGAATATAGATGTAGCATATAATAAATAAATCCTTTGTTACCACACATATTCCTCTTAGATTTAAAAATAAAAAATAATCTAAATATTCTGCTTGTTTGGCAGTTTTATTGCAGATTTCCCTTATATAATATTCTACTTACTGTAAAAATTGAAAAAACTTTGGGTTTTTCTTCTCTCTTTTTTTTTTTCTCTCTCACTGATTTGCATTTAATCTTCTATTTCTCCCTTCTTACCAGCCTTTGCTTCCTACCAGAGACCTCCCAGGGTGACAAGGGCTGCACTGGGGACTGGAGCTCAGCCACGCTGGGGCTGGGCAGTCATAGTAGCTGCATTGTCCAGAGTGGCGTCTGTTGCTGTCCGAGCCGGGATCCTCCCCTCCAGTTCTGGTACACATTGTCCTCGCTGCTGTTCCTCTGATTCGTTGTTTCTCTCATTCAAAACTTGGCTTTGTGGTCTGAGTCATTCCTATTTTAACCTCACATGTAGCATAAGATCTGTCATAGCTCCTCAGAAGGTTGTCTCTGATGCTTCAAGATGAGATCTATCTTGGTCCCTATGTGTAAGCGAGAGCCTTCCAATCTGTCCTCCAGGAAAGGAAGAGATGCTCCTTGTGGAGGTGACTCAGACCCAGACCTAAGCATATTTGTCTTGCTCTGCCCACCCACGCACACCTGCTTACTCCTCCTCCTTCTTTTCTCCACTCCCACTCACCCTCACTTGGGACTTCGAACCCCGAAGCAGCAGCATCTCTCTTCCCTTAATTTCTGTGACCACTCTCCTCTCTGTGCTCTCCCTCTGCCCAGCTATGTGCGGTTTCCTTACACACTCTTATTCTCCCCTGATAACTTAAACACACCATATCCCTCAGGCCACCACCTTAACATCTCTTTGCATTGAACCCACTTTCCTTGGGAAAATCTTTACTCTGAAATATGTGTCACCAACTCAAACTTCTATCCTGATGTTTAGACACTTGTATTCAGTGCTCACTTGCAGATTTAACCATTTGCCACTGTTTTCATTGAACATAAAGGTGCATCAGGCAAAACAGGAAGGGCAACACTTCCATGGGAAGCCGCTAAGAATGCTGCTTCCGGGCGCAGAAAGCCTGGCAGGGTCCTTCAAGTCCCATCCTGTAAGATCTATCTGACTGTGTTACCAAGACTAGGTTATGCTTCCTCTGCAGTGGGGACAGGTTGCAAGAATTATCCCCTTGAGTGATGACATCTTTCTGAAGGAGCAAGTGATAATTTTGTCACAGCAGCAATATAGCCCAGGCTGTTAGTATGCATAATACATTTATCAATACAGTCTCTCTTCTAAGGTTTTGAAACACACAGGAGAAGTCTTATAACTCCAGAAATACTTCCTTAGTGATATAGCCATGGAGAAATCGTCATCTGAAAATCTACTGGTAGAAATGTTCAGGCACTAGCATTCCAGTACGTTTGATACTGAATGTTATTTTATGAATTTACTCTTAAAATTGGTCACTATTTACAATTAAATGACTGATTACAATCCAGTTATTAGTTACAAAGTGTCTATTTGCTTTACAAAAGAAACATGATCCCTGGAAGTCCTTGGTTTTATATTTAATTTCATTAGAGGATTCAATACATACCCCTAAATTGCTCATTTTACACTTTTGCTAAAGGAAGGTGGTTAGCTTGTCAGAAGGAATTACTTACAAATTGGCTAATTAATTACTTCAATCCTTATGCGATGAGATTTACATGGAAATACAAAAGGGCAGTCTGAGGACAGACAAAAAAAGTCTGCATGGTATTACACTTCTTGTCATCAGTTCTAAAGAAATGTCTATTTGTGGCCTTCCAGTCAGTAAAAGAACCACTTGACTAATAAAGCAGATTGGTTTTGGGGGGGAAAAATGTGGAAATTTTTATTACTTCCAATCTAATTAGAGAGTAAAGAATAAATGGCTTCAAATACTAACTTTAAACATTTAATATAAAGTGAACATTCATAGATATGAACAGTGCCCACATACATTTGAATAAAACAGAGCCAAATTTAAGATCATGTCTATGCAAGATGGTAGTCTGAGAAATTTAAATCTTAATAGGCTACAAGGATTCAAAAAGGCCTCAGTACTGACCTATCATCTCATTTTCCTGAGTACAGGCTCTCACCATTGCTTCGAACTATACCAAGTTAGCCTGCAATGATACGTCCTAGACCTATGAGGTCATGCCAGTGTTCCCCAAACCCGGAGAACAATGCCACCACATTGCACAATATGGGTCCATAACACTTTCATTCAAATTTCCTTTAATTTACAGTCAAGTAGCTAGAACTCCCACATTAAAATACATTAGAAGTTACCACTGATGTGCCTACTATGAAATGTGCCATCTTAACCTCTACTGGAGTCCCGTTTCCAGTAAACATCTCTAATAATACAAGCATTGTGAAGGGACCCCATTTTCAGAAGGTGGCATGCATACTCCCTAGCTGGCCATCCACACAAGAACGTTCATGCTCTGGATCAGATTTCTGATCCCCTCTTGTATCCCACATCTCTTCCCAACACTCTTCACGTGAATGAATGGTGGAATGGATGTGGTAATAGATCCAGCAATTGGTGAAAAGGCTGCTATCCTACAAGACGTAATGAGTGGTTATGAACTTGGTTTTCATCTGCGGATTCTGGAGACCATCTCATCTCCTTAGACTCACAATCTTGCACATCTTGTGCTGATAATCTTGCCGTGGCCTATTTCTGATGAAGTCCTAGGAAACAAGATGCAGTCCCCAAGTTCATGACGACCAAACTTGTAGAACAGTTAAATACAGAAAATGCAATGGGTGGACAGATCAATTAAATGTGATTCCAGTCCCTTGCCCTTTGCTGCCTTTGCTCTCGAGTTCTCACAGATGGAAGAACTTGAATCTGTTACAGGTTTTAACTAAAAATAGGTTAGGAGTTCAAGTCACTTTCCTCTGAGACCAAAGGAGGAAAAACGTCAGGCCAGCTTGCAGCCTTCCACGATGAGATTTTTTAAATATTCATGTTGCAGTATGGCTGCCGGTGAGGGAATATAGGCTTTGTGAAAACATATAATTTTCACAGCAAATTAGTTATAATTGTCCTCAGTTCTGGGCCTTGTGTCCATTTGTTCATTTACCTCAAGGCAGTGAAGAAAATTAACATTTAGCTTTTACAAGTTTAAACAGTTCAATCTGTAAAGATTTGAGGATGGTTACAAAATGAATACTGATGGCCAAAATAATTTTTAAAGCCAAGATAAACATTGCAGAAAAGTAACAGCATGATGTTGTTAATTAAATCCGTATACAATGCCAGATTATATCAACCAAGACTGGGAAGTGAAGAAATGGAATCCTGCTAAATTCTTCATCTGACCCAGAAGCAAGTCAATAATTTTTCTCTTTAAAAATATAATGTAATTATTGACATGAAAATGAGAGAGAGAAGTCCAGATATTTTTAATTTTTAATTTAAAACGCTAGTAGAAAAGTAAGAAGTTATGTGCAGGAAGTGCAGTGGGCATCAGCCAGATCTATTCTGAGACAGTGTCACCCAGCTGCAGGGAGTGTTGGCTGCTGAAGGCCCTCAGCTAGAGAAGCTTCCTGGCCCCTAGGACATGATGACATGACTCCAGGGGCAGCCTGCACTCATGGCTAGCCATTGCAGTGCTATAAATGGCTGTCCACTTGCCAACCCTTTCCTGCATCCCTCACACCTCAATTTGGAATGTTCTAGAAGAACCATTCCAGTCTCAGAGCTTCACGTAGTTTAGGCTGAGGCCTACATTCCTCACACCCTTAGAGACACTGTTTCTGACTGTGCTTTTTAGCGAACTTCTTACAGGTGAATCTTCACTTGTTTCCTGGGAAACCTGACTTATGACACTATTTGACTTCCAGTCACTGCTGAAGATAAAGGGCAAAGTAAACATAGTCTTTTAAAGCCAAATTAAAAAATGAAACAAAAGTATTTTTCTTAGCTGAAAGCATGAAACGAGCTAACAGATAGATACATGTGCGTCTCTTAAAATATCCACTATTAGTAGACGAAGGCTTCCCAATGAATCAAAAAATAAAATTCAACTGTGTGCTTATTCTATCAGTGTTATTTATTTCATAGATGTCTGCTGAGGTCATCTTGACCTTCTCAAATGAAAATAAAATTGGATCAAGCCTTTATTTAGTGCTATGTCCTTAGGGAAGCACAGTGCCCTCCTCTGATATTTCTGCAAATTCTTGGGCACTTACATTCTTGCTGTCACTTCTGTTCACCTCTGGACACTTGATCTCATTCATGACTCACTATGGCTTTTTTTTCTCTCTCCATGCCACAGCGCCCCTAGCTCAAGCGCTCGCCTTGATCCTCCCACAAACCTCTCACACAAAGCCGTTGATACTGTTGGGTCGGGGCGGGGGAAGTTGTTTTAAATCCCAGCAATACAAACAACTTAAAATGGGATTTGATATCCATGGTTGTCAAGTTCTTTGATGAGCAGAAGCTGGTCATCAGGGCAGTCTCCTGCACAAAGAAAATTCCTTCTCTATACAGGGCTCTGAGATCAACCAAGGGAATAATTTGCATCCTATTTTTTTTGTTAGAAAACACGTGAAAGCTACTGAGACGTCAAACTAAAGAGGAAGTGTTACTTAAATTATGGTAGCTTCATAATATTAATGGGAAACTGGAAAGCCATTGTAGCAATTCATTTTAAAAGAATTTAATAGTTTGGTAATAATAATACTTTTGGCATTATATGTAAAAATGGTAAAAAAGAAACATAATTATGTATATTTTGTGACCCCAAATTTACATAATTTTATGTATATTAATAAAAATATTTTTTTAAATGTACTAAATTGTTAACTGTAGTTTCTAGGTAGTGAGAGTCATGATGGCCTCTGTCTTATTTTTATACTTCTCTGAACTTTCTAATTTTAAAAAATAAATACTACTTTTAAAATCAGGCCAAATAATGCTATGTTGAAACATTTATTGGGGATTTACTGTGAAGATTAGAAAAACTTAATTATTTGGGGGAAATAAAAAGCCATCATTTGTATTAATTAATACTATCCTCTAGTCTGTTGATTTTTAGCAGGATGGAAAAATCAAGACCTACTGAAAAGGCTGCAGTATATCCCACAGCTTTGCTGAGTATTTGTTGAGAGAGAGGAAGGGAGGAGGAGAGAGAGAAACAGGAACATAGAAAGAGAAAGAAAAGCGATTTATACCTGGAAAGTATATTGATTCCTTTTATGTTCTCAAATTCACAGATGGTGGGAATTTATATTAAATCCAATCATTTGAATCTGTAATATAATTGTATTAAATATCATTTGGTGTTAAATACAAAGAATATTTTTATTACCACATATGCAGTTGTTCAATTTAATTTTGTATAAATTCCCTATCAAATATTGATAAATTGAAGAAGTAATATGTTCTTTTTTTAAACCTAAAAACCATGAATGTTGTTTCTCTAAGAGATTATGAAATCTAAATTATAGAAGCGGGTTTATTTACAGTGTGGCAATAATCTCTTCTATGAAATAGTAAAAGTAGTAACTGTCACTGAGAATTATCATTGTAAAACCAAGAAAGTACAGAGTCTTGACGAGACAAGGCTTCCCCTCCACATCCCACATTTCCTCCTCCCTTCCCACCCAACATTCTTTCACTCCTCTTTCCCCTGTTAATTTGGATTTTCTGTCACATGACCCTGGGACTGTGGGCTGAGATGAACCACCTACCATACCGATACATGAAGGCACTGATTGCGTCCATTGAGAAAGGCACTGGTTTCTAATTAATATGCCAGTGTTCGCTAAGAAAACAAAGGATGAATAACGGGCTGAAACAGCCCTTATTAGGAAGGCTTGTCTTTCATAGAGTCTGAGGAATCGGAAAGAGGAAAAGCAGTTTTACTAATTGGCTTCATATTCTCCTTTCATCCAGTAATCAAAACCTATTAGGAAGGAGAAGAGGATTTCTCTTTCAGGCGTTTTTCTCATCTCAAGCCAGCAACCCCCTCTTTGTCAAGGCAGAGCTTGATTGGTTGGATCCTAAAGGGACTGTGTTTCCTAAAGTGGAGTTTGGAGCCACTTCGAACAGAACCACCAAAGATAGAGTTAAAATGCAGATCCCAGGCCTTCTCCCAGAAATCCTGACTCAGCAAATCTGAAGTATCACCTAGGAATCCACTTATTTTAAGTGACTCCATGGTTCCTGTGTGCATGAAAAGTTAAAAACCATACAGTAGTGCTACATGACAAGTTCACAAACTCTTAACAGTTTAGAAGTGTAAGGGCCTGGTAAATTTCTAAGTTTCACGGTCCCCTGAGCCTACAGAATGACAATTTAACAAATGTTAAAATTTATGACAGAGATCTTAACCTAGATGGAAACTGTCTTTGGGCCACTGGGAGGAACTCTCGCACCCTATAGTATAGGGGGAGTCATATAAACAGGAAGAACTCTGTTTACTGCTTGGATGTGTGGTTGTTAACAGTCCCTCCTCTCCACTTCCTCTTTCCCTTTATAACGTCCTTCCTCCATCTTGGTCCGGAGAGAACTTGCTCATGGCTCACTGTTTCTGCCTGTACTGGGTGCAGTCCTTTCTTTTCCCTAAATAAATCCTTTTTTGGTGACAAATACGTAGTTAATTTTTTGCTTATGACTGGCACAAAATATCATGCTTTATGAAGTACAGGCCTTAGGAATTGGTGAGAAGAATGGAGATGTTAGAAAGTTATTTAATCTTTCTCCTTCAAGCAAGTCTCTTACCTTTCTCCTCCATGCTACTTTTATTTGTTCCTAGAACAAACTTCTCTCCAATCCTCTTGTCTTTTCACTGCCAGATCAAATGGGATTTTCCTCATAAGCTTTCAGGATGCCCAAATTGGAATTAATTCCTTTCTCTTGTGCACTACGAAGCCCTTTCTTCCTACTGCTGTTTTAAGACTTACTAAATAAGGACTTATACCTTATAGCTATTAGTTAGCCTCCCTCGGTTAGATTGTAAATTCCTTGACAGTGAGTAGACATTGTGATAGAATGATGACAGATTAGATACATAAATGATAGATAGATAGATAGATAATATAGATAGATGATAGATGACAGATAGATATAGATGATAGTCTTTATAAATGAATCATTCATTTATTAAATAATAAATATATCATTATAAATCAATATAGCAGTGGGGCGATCGATTAAATAGGGCATCATTAACATCTGCTACTCTCAGAAGAATCTTAGATCCCTAAACTTTCTACCAAATCCAACCAAGACTCTGTTCTAACTTTTTCTTCACAAGTTCACTGAGAATCACAGGTGCTGGGAAAACCAGTGTTGTTACTAATATGTTTGAGATGCAACATATATATATATATATATATATATATATATATATATATATATATAATTTTTCTGTTAATTTCTTAAATATTTGCTTGAAACTATTTACAAAGAGTAAAAATTGCTCTTCAAAACTTTATATTCTAATATTTCTTATTTGATAGTGCATTTCCTTACATCATGTGTATTTAAAAAATTCATTTGTTGGTTTGTGTTCAATTAGTAAGGAATGACTTCTTTAAAGTTTTTATAAAATAGGAAGAAGCTAAACCAGCAAAACTTCTTAAAAGTGTAAAGTTTTGCCAAACTCCTGGACACATTAATATCAACAAAAACTCTCAACAAAAATATCAGCCAAAAAAAGAGAGATGTTTCACAGCAAGAAAATGACCTAGTACCACATAGCTGTAGATGAAAGAACCCTTTATTGTTTACAAATGATCCACAAGCCCCATTTGTTCATTTGGAGACTCTGGTTGGAGCCCTTCTGTCAGGAGCAGTGACACATTAAAGAACCTCAAAACCCCCACCCCCAAGAGATATCAGCATATTCTTGAGAAATAGGAAGCTGATAGATATGAAGCCTTAGGCAAGAAGCAGTTGCAAGAGAAGCAACAAGGGTGGGCAAATATTTTATTCCTGTTTCTTTGATAAAAGCCAACTCCCTTATCAAAGGAGGTTCAACCATGACATTTGTGGTTAAGTGACTGCGAAAGTCTCCACAGTTACTAAGGGATTTATGCTACATATAAGGAGAACTGTTCATCAGCAAACTAGATGAACATTTATTTAGATGGGAGCTACGCCCAGTATATTTTAAGTATTGTCCTACAATGACTGACTCTTCATATGTGTTCCCATTCTATACGCATTCTATTTTTATTTTATTTATCAAATTATATTTTTTGAGAGAAAAGCTGTCTAACTTACTGTATTACAACCTCTGTTCCCTTTATTTTTTTTATTCGTAATACCTAGGAAAGTGCCTGATAGACTTTAGGTATTTGATAAATCTTAATTGAATTAAATTTTATAGCTGTTATTATTTGGTAATTTTTATAAAACCTTTCCATTAGATGAAGATCCCGTGGTAAAGAAAGTTTTTATTTTTTGCTAAAGCAATAAAATATTAAGTCTTTGACTAAAGAAAAAGACTGAAATTACATTAAGACACACATCAAATTTCTATAGAAAGTTATTTTATATTTTGGATCATATTGTGTAGATGAAGAGCATAATGTATTTTTAAAAATATAGAGGATAAGGTAAAATAATTAATAATGTCAATAGTTAGTAACACAGTAGTAACTCCTATTCAGACTGTGAATAGAGTTTACTCTGTAGATCATTTCAATATATACTTGGAAAGCCCCATTTCTTAAACATTATAACACATTTTAATAAACTAAGGCATTTAAAGTTTATTCTCTTTCAATCCAAAAGTGAATAGCACAGTGTCTACCACATTCGTGGAAAACGAGAAAGTCTTGGCTCATATCTGAAACCAAGCACACTCTTGGTTTCTGTTGTTCATTAATTTCATTAAGCTAGAATCCCAGATGACTTAAGACAAGCTGCCTAAGAACCAGGGTCCTCTATGCTTTTTCAGAACCCTTCTAAGGAATTTAATTTGGACAACACCTTATCCTGGTTCTGAAGGGCGGTGTGGAAGGTTTTGACCCTGTGTCAAATGTGTTACATTCTCCATTATATCTCTTACTGTAGTCTTAAGGGACCACAGGTCTGTAGACTCAGTCAGTGTCAGGTGTTGATATAAAGAAACAGTAATATCAGCACGTGTGTGTTGTTTTTATCCCAGAATATGCTCTGTGGTTGTGACAGCAGATTGAGCCAGCTTTCTAAAAGATATATGACTATTAGAATCCCCTCCTGTCATTCTTGCCTTCCACAAATCTGTTGGCCAACTGTCTAGGATTTGTTCATGATGTAGCCTTCAGATTATCTTGTTTTGTTCTTCAGAAATTCATACATTTTATAAAAAAGAAACCTCTCGTACTGTCATAAATCCACCATTATTAAATACCATAACTTAGAGAATTAACCTAATCTGTGAATGTGCCCTAACTGTCAGAACACACACTCAAGTTTTTTCTCTCAACAACATGTGTTTAATGATGCATCAACCTCATCATCTAGAAACGTTTATTTTGCTTCATAAAGACGATGAATATACTGCCCATTTTGTCCATTTGTCTTCTTTTTTTTTTTTTTACAGTACGTTCTTCCAGTGGAGCCGAAAACAAAAACAAAAACCAAACCCTATGATCTTTCTAATACACCATTTAAACCAAAGTTTAGGACAAATTAATATTCAGATAAGTTTGTGGCACACACACAAACATTTGCTCAACTTTCTTTAAATATCTCTTATTTCTTCACCTGAACTATCTATTTTCTCTGAGTATAGATAAAGTAGTGTGTGTGTATATTTGCATGTCTATATAAAAAGCAATAAGCAGAAAATATTAATAAAACACTACCATATATACTGTGCAATAAATTTTGGTTTGTCATTTAAAAAATCAACAAAGCTTCTGTTTTCATAGAAGACGCTAGAACTATCAGAACATATTTGTTCTGTTTTCAGCATGTCATTTTTCCAGAGACAGCAAACACAAGAATAAACGCTCTTTCAGCCTAGACTATCACAATTCATCTGCATCCCAAAGGCGAGGGGCCTTTTCAAAACAGTCATTATATTGTCCTTCAGCAATAACACACTACAACGCTTTTCAATTGTTACATCACAGGCAAAGCAGGCAGCCAGCCCAGTGCAAACACATCCTTTATATTTTCTCACGGAGGAAAGGCAAAAATAGAGAACATAAGCACAATGCGACAAATTATCACAGGCTATTTTGTCCACGCTTGAGATGTAGGTGGCACTTTCCAGAAAACTAAAATCAAATCGAATAGGTCCTTTCCCTCAAGAGCCTAAAAGCTATGCTGCTAAAGCATGCATTTAGTTTCACCCTAACCTGCCCATTTATTGTTTGTCGTTCAACATACCCAGGAATGCCAAGATCCCTCAGTCCCCGAGGAGAGACAGAGTGGCCTGCTCTGAAACCTTTTGTGTCTCGACAGCAGTTCCAACGCCAGTTTGCTTCACATGGCTTTCTAATTCCCCTCGTCCTGTCTCCCACCCCTTCGCCAAGAGGTTGGAAGCAAGATATGACCTCTTTTCTCTTTCGATTAGACCCATGGTAGGGGTGGTGGGAGAGATGCTTTCAGGAGGGGGT
This sequence comes from Macroglossus sobrinus, assembly GCA_004027375.1. Taxonomy (NCBI): domain Eukaryota; kingdom Metazoa; phylum Chordata; class Mammalia; order Chiroptera; family Pteropodidae; genus Macroglossus; species Macroglossus sobrinus. The sequence continues at coordinate 44,656 of PVKZ01004197.1, read as the reverse complement.
GGAAATCATATATACAGAATTCATGTCTGTCTATAGCCAAAGCTACTGAGTCAACCAAATCTGACTTGGCTGACTGAAAAGAAATTACCTCTCAAGTCTTCATTAGGGCACGGAATCAATGTAATCAATTGTTGAGATCATTACCTTTTGGTAGGCCCAATTATAATTAGGCTTCAGTTCTCAATATCCAGCCCTGAAAGAAAAATAAGATAAAAAATCATGGGTTGAATTTGAGCACCTCATTCTTTCCCTGCCGGTTTCTGATCTGTTGTTACACCTGTCTGCTCCCATTCACACATAGGTTCGACTGGTTTAGTTTGACCCACTGATAAGATGAAGTCAAGAGTAATGTCGGTATGGCTAAAGAAGGGACAATTGTGTTCAGCTTGTTTTTTATTTTTCTTTCACTTGCCTCATCATGTTTTTCAGATTGTCGGAGACACATATGCTCACTTTAGAAAATCCAAAAAGCATAATTATAAAGAAACAAAATAATCCTACCACTTAAAGACAAACACCAGTTTTACCTACTAGAATGGTTTTTCCTGGTTCAGAAGTTTATCGACAGGAGGAATGGCCAGTAACGCTCCACCAAGCCATGCCGCTATTTCTTTGGTTTCACCTTGGCAGCACTGGAATTTAGTGCTATTTCTTACACTGTGTTGTAACTGCCCTAAGAGAGAATCTATCACATAGTAGTTGCTCAATAAACATTTCTTTTTTTTTACACCAATTCACAGCATTTATTAAACATTTCTTAATTAAAGTAAATTAAATCAGTCTAATTAGCCAGCACTGGACTTTTAGGCACAAGTGGAAGACCAGAATCAAATGTTCAGTTTTGGTTCACAGTTATAGCCAAGAGCAAGTCAAATTTTATCTGCTGAGAGAATATACTTTTCTTTGACAATAGAATATCTACCTTAATAAAACATCTTATTTTAACTAGCATGATGAAATTTTCTATCTCTGACATTTCATAAATGTTCAGAGGGAAAAAAAATGTCACAGAATGATCAATATTTAATTTCTAATTAGAGTATTTTCCATTGTTAACACAAATATTTTCAAAATGTGTTCCTAATTCTGGAGAAAAATCAAAAGGCAGCTTGGTACACGATCAAGAGATCAGATCTGAAGGTAGTGGATGCAGGTTTAAAATTTGGTTGTGACATTTCCCCCCTTGACTTTAATCGAGTTACTAAACCATCTAAAGTTAAGAAACTATCTTTGTTTCTTCCTTGATAAAATGTAGATAATATTCACTTCACTGAGTTGTTTTAGGTTTAAGTTTGGAATAGCAGGCAAATGTTCCTGGCAAAATACCTGAATACATTGTAGGTGCTCATAAAATGTTTGTGAATCTCAGGGAATCATGCTCGCTTACCTTTTTAGGTGGTGTTTTTCTTCTTGGGATTATTTGCAGTATGGCATAAAATAATTTTAGATGCAATGAGTAGCTTAGGTAATTATTATCCTCATCATTTATAAATGGAACAATATTCAGACAGTCATTAGGGTTGTGTCTACTCGAGACGATTATGTCAATTATGTAGTATTATTGGGTCAAAACGTTTTTCTCTCTTCCTTTAATATACCTTTACAGAGAATTTATGCAGGAGAGGATTGTCTTCTTACCCAAACAGCTGGTCGAGTCTTCTTGCCCAAATTGCTGAGGTGAATCAGCAAAGACACATAATTCTCGTTCTGAGATCTAAGACATTGGTGAAAAGTTTTAAACAGAGGTGAGCAGTCACACCTCGGTGTCTCCTGGGAGAAGGACAGTTGATTGACCATCCAAGTGACACTCGTTCCAATTTAGCCATTTTTCAGGACACAGCCCACCAACTTGCACACTCCTGAACTCCATCCTGTCACCGCCCAGGGCTGACTAGGCTCTAAGACTGGCTGTCACTCTGACAATATCACAAGAGATGAAGTTAATAAACCAACAGGCCAATCGTTTTATTTATAATGGAAGATTCAGGTTGTGGGTAAAGCAGACACTCCCCTCTCCATACTGAACCACCTTCAACCCCGCTTCAGTGAGCTACGTGGAAGACTAATTTGTGAGAACTTTGTTGTGTAAGCCTAGAATCAGAACAAGAGGAATTAGTTGTACAATTCAAATGTTCGGTCGCATCGAGCGTTTGGATTTCGTCCATTGTGATTAATTCCTTTGCTGCCTGCCAACATCCCAAGTAAAATTAAAACTTTTCAGGCATTGTCATCGATAACAATCTGGCCTGCATGTACCATGACTGAACAGTTCAGTCTGGACTTTAGTGCCTGGAGTGGTCAGACCAGTTAACCATACCTCTCAGAAATATTCAGCTTATTGGCCAGATTCCTTGAATTAAAAAAAAAAAAAAAAAAAAGTGGCTAATTAAAATAGAAAGAAAAAAGTATATTGATTCAAATAAAGCCACCCGATTGCCATGGTCCTTAAACAGACACAATCTTAACCTGCCTGGAGCCAGGTGGGGCCAGGCCCTAAAACATCTCCCACCTTTAATCTCTTGCCTATGGCTGGAGAGACTGCATGGGGAGGATGGAGCGGGAGAGACCAGGCAAGCGGCACAGACAGGCCTGGGGCAGACTTGTGAACACTGTGAGCTGAGGTCACCCGTCTCCATTACTTGATAAGGAAACCAAACGTTGGCCAGCCAACCGTCTGTTTCACTTAATTTATGTTAGTTTCCTTCCCTCACTTGGTATTTCTACCTTCTAACGAGCTTGTCAGTGGGAGCACCTTAAAGGGCCATTCGTAAATAATATGTAAAATCTGCCAGTGTGGGCCTTCGGGAGGACGAGTTAGCCTTTTGAAGGATGGAGACGTTTCTTTCTATGTATAGACATTTTCTAATAGAGCGCTCATTTGAAATCTGTGTGCACATTTTAAGGGCATCATTTAACAGGTTTTCTTTCCCTTCCTTCCTTCTTTTCTTCTTTTCATACTTTCTTTCTTCATTTGTGAAATCCTTACTTAATATTTGGTTCTGCTTGAAGTATTTGGAGCTGTAAGGTAAGTTCCACAGCTGGCTCCTTCCTTTGCAGCCCGCCTGTGGCAGGCAGGCCCAGGGGTTAGGCTCTGTCCCTGTGTGAATCATAAGAGAGCACTTACGAATGCATTTTGTTCACTGATAAAAGGAAGTCATTCTCAACCTATGCTCTCAAAAAATATTGATTTTCTTGCACAGAACCAAGCCATCCTGCTCCTTAAAAATTAAACATTGATGACTTTTTCACAACTCAAAGAGAAATTTAGGTTAGTGGCTAGTGTTTTCTCTATTTATGCAGTTGTTTTTCCCTTAAATTTTTAACTCTTGCTATACATTGTATATAGGCATTATTTGTCTATAAGAGATAGTATTTGATTTAACACAAAATAATTTATTTAGTTCCTACATAGTCACTCTATCAATAGTTTCTGGATTCCATAAAAGGCCTCATGACTTCCAGATGTGCTGCCACATGAAACTATTTAAGAACTACTAATATATATAACTCTGTTATTAATGAACATTAAGCATTTTTATTGAGCTTTGATTTCATTTATAATAGTATAATATATATTTTAGAGCAAAGCACAATCTAATATAACACCTCATTACCTGCTTGCAGGTTTTCTCAGTCTGTGTCACTGTTACCTAACAATGCATATGAACAAACCATATTTCTTGTTTGTTGTTTTTCTTATTTTTAACTACCACTGGCTTGGCAGCTTCCCTCCTATTCAGTAGATGAATGCCTGTTACGATTTAGGTTTCAATCGCTCCTTTAAAAGTGTGTTTGTCATTTCTGCCAGAAAAGGCCGCGTTTGGCCTCTCTGCTAACACGTTTTCTCCCCGCTCACTGGAAAGCAGTGCTTTGCATTGGAGAGCTGGCTCCAGCTCCGTGGTTTGCAAACTGGGCTGCACACCAGAATCACCTGGGAAGCTTTCAAAAGTCCAGGTTTCCAGGCAGCATCCTCGACCATTTAAATTAGAATTTCGGTGTGAGATCCAGGTGGAATCTTTTTAAAGCTCCCCGGGCGACTCTGGAGTGCAGCCAAGGTTACAAACTACTGCCTCAGGTAGAGTTCTTACTTCCGTGTTACATGACAACCTGCCTTCCGTGGGATTCTCTGATAGACCATGATTCAAGGAGATAAGTTTTCCTCACTCGTCCCTCTAAATAAAAACCAAAAAAAAAAAAAAAGCAGCTATTAAGGCAAGGTTCATGTGATTTTTGCCTGCTCGTTCCCCACATTTTTCTTTTAAGAGTCAGCTCTCCAAACTTAGAGTAAAAGGCCAAACGAAGTAGGATTAAAAAAAAAAAAAAAAAAAGAGCAATGAATGGTCCCTACAACCTTATCTCATGACCTTTTCCGCTGTTTCCTAATGTTAGCTTTGCATATTTTGTGACCAAGGATGTTGTAAAAGTCTTTCACCACCTTTTTTTTTTTATGAGAATTAGTTAACACTGTGTAGTTGTGGTTCTTCATTCAATTTCCTTCAGTCAAAAGTTCTACATATTATCTGAAATCTAAATTAAAACTTTTATTGTCTATTCATCCAAGGCAGTGTAGACTGTAAAGTTCTCATGAACAATAATTACCCTTTACTTATTCATTTATCTCAGTTACTAGTGGAGTACCTGACCCAGAGTCGTGGCCCTTAAAGAAATCAGTTAGTTAAACAATTAATGAACAAATGGGCACATGCTAGGATGCAGAGAACTAAGCACTTATGGAAGTCAAATCAGAGAGATGTTCACAGATAAAAGCAGAAAGTATGTACCCCTGATGTGTGCATAGTTAACAAGGAAAAGGAAAAAGCCAAACTAAGTACAGGCAAAATGTCCAGAATTTCTAGTCAATTGTCAATGGAGGTAATTATAAAGACATAGACATGAAAATAGTCCAGTAGCCGTAAATGGCTGACAATAATAAAAAGTCAAAATGAGCGACGTGCATAAATTGAATTGCATAATTTCATAGAAGCTGGAGATGACCGTGGCTTAACACCACTGAGACGGAGTTGAAATGGATGTGAGGTGTGAAGAGACAGTCACCCCTTATTGGATCAGAAGTTTGATCAGCCAAGCCGGATTAGAAATTTTCTCGCACGGAGAATGGTATTTGAATTTTATAATCTTTGAACAGTGTGTCTGTGTTCGTGCTTAATAGTACAGTGATATTTGAGTTTCAGAATAATTTATATGGTCAAAACTAGAAATAGGAGTCAATTTATTACCACAATAGCCTAAGTAATGAGCATGTGGAAATGAGTGTATGTAATAAGAACTAAAAAGAATATGTTTGACAGCAAGAAGCATTTATGATGAAGAATCAGTGGGACGTCAGAGCTGGTATTCTCTATGAAAGGAAGGAAAGAGAAGAGGCAAAGATGATTTCAAGGTTACCATCTCAGTGATACGCACCAAATTACTAAGGGGACTGAGGGAAAACGTTACAGATCTCTCAGCATCCTCAGAGGGCACCTAAAGTCCTCTGGTTAGGATTTTAATGGCAATGGTAAACGAACTGGAAATAGGGGTCTGTTCATTTCGATGAAATCTTAAGAAGATATATCAATTACTAAGGTAAATTTAAGCAGACATTTGATATAATTTATTTTCAGAAGCACAGATCTACATTAGTTTCAATACAATTAACTTCTAACTGAAAATCGCCATTCCAACCGCTGACAAGCATTCTAATTTCATCAGAGAGAAAGATTTTCAGTATATAACACATTCTGATGATTTACATTTTTTAATTGAGGCCAGAGTATATCTTTAAGTGATCCAAATAAAACACAATCAGAAGGTGAATTGTACAGTAACACATTTCTATATCAAATGCACATTCTGAATAAATTTTATTTGTTTTAACTCTCAGATACTAAAATTGATCAAAACATCCGTGTTCTTCAGGGGTGCAATCTGAAGGAAGTTATCCTTTTAAAATATCCCTAGCAATAATGCTTCCAATTCAATATCACAGCAATCATGAATAACAGCTACTCGTATCATTCTACACTTTTGGTAGGCAGTACCAGCATTCTCTGAATAAAAAGAATGAACTGAAGTCAGTAGAGTAGACTCCTATTTTCTCTTATCTGGGCCTTAATTTATTATGCCATCTCACTAGAATTCTCCTTTGTGTGGTTAACTATCCATATTCTACCCATGCTCAAGGGTCTGCTCAAATATCGCTTCCCCTGCTCCAAAATTCTATTGCTTTTGCTGTCTTTATACCTTGTCCAGTCCATTCAGGCTGCTAAAACAAAACCCACAGAATGGATGGCCACAAACAACAGAAATGCATTTCTCACAGCTCTGGGGGCTGGAAATCTAAGGTCAGGGTGCCGGAAAGGTCAAGTGAGGGCCCCCTTCCAAGCAGCAGAGGTCTCATTTTGTCCTCTGTGGGGCAAGGGAGCTCTCTTAGGTCTCCTTGATAAGGAACCTTATCCCATTTTAGGGACCCAATCACATTCCAAAGGCCTCACCTTCTAATAGCATCACCTTGGGGATTAGGTTTCAGCATATGAAATTTGGGCAGATACATTCATACCTTAGTGCAACTCAATGAGACGTGTCATTTTCTAGACTTATTACTTTTCTTTTCACGAATGGCAGCAGGATGAAGGAACAAGCTAAATGGCACCTTCTTTAGGAAGAACCAGACAGATCCAGAAGTTGGGACATTCTGCAGTTCAACTGGCCTTGTTATTTTAAAAAGATAGCACTATAAGAAAAAAGAGGGGGAAGGAGGAAGACTGTGCCATATGGAATAATATCTACAATATGTAACAATCAGGTGCATTTTATGGTTTGGGGTTATAACTGGTTTGGACAAACTAGGTACAGAAGACATTTTGAGGACAATTTGGGAAACTGTTATACAAACAGGATGTTAGATGAGAATGAGACTTACGGACATGAAAATTGGAGATTGTTAACTGGAAAAAGCAACTAACAAGCCTACATGAATGGTATGTTCTCCTAGAAAAAGATTTGGAAGAGTATACACTAGAAATTTAATAATGATAATCAATGAGTAATGGGATGAAGTCTTATTATTATCTCATTTTTTTCTCCTCTGAATTTTCTAATTTTCTATAATATACATATACTGTATTTGTTATAATAAAAGTTATTTTTTAAGAGAAAAATCTCTTGTATTCCTGGTTAACCTGTCCATGCCTCACATCTGTTCCTGCTCTTCTATTACCTGTCAGCTTCACCAAGATGCTCCCAAGAGCTCAGCCAAAGACCTGAGAGTAATGCTGGGTATCTCATTTTCTCTCACCTGTCACAGGTTTCACCTCCTGAACATTCTCCAGTCTGTCTACTTCTCTTCTACCGTTAATTTTCATCCAAACCCAATTATCTTTTATTGGAGGTTAAGCAACAGTTTGTCGGACAATCTCCCTGTATCTGGTCAGGTTCTTTTCTCCATCAGAGCGAGCTATCTGAAATGCCAGGATGCAGTATCATTCTCCTGTTTAAAGTTTCTCACTGGTTCTGTATCCCCTCTAGGATACAGTCCAGGCTCTTGGTGTGGGATGGAGATCTCCTAAGGACCTGGCCCTTGGGGATGTCCATCCTCAACTCTTGCCTCACACCACCCTCAGCGTCAGCATTGCTGACCCGCACATATTTCCCTGTACACGTTATGCCCTCTCGTGCCTTGCTTGCTGCAAGTATCATTCCTCCAGCCAGCTTTCCCTGTTGGGCCCTTGTCCTCAGGCTGAGTGTCCCTCTTTCTGCATTCAGGGCACTGCCCATACTGCTGCATTCACCACTTACCCCTTTGCACAGAAATCATCTGTCTGTGTGTCTGCATCTTCCACTAAACTAGAGGCTACTCCCGAGGAGGCACTGGGAAGCGTCTTATCCACAGACGTGGCAGGTGAATAATGCATGTTTGAAAAGCTGATCTGCGAGGTGCGAGTGGTCAGTATGCTTCCTCAGCAGTGCTGGGTTTCCTCACTCTCCTGCTGGCTGCCTCCAGTTCGCACAGCATTCCCAGGGAGCAGCGTCAGCATCGCAGATTGGAAGCCTGCCCCTGGGAAGAATAACTCCCACCAGGGGATGATAATGGCCTTCTCTGCTTGGCAGGATTGTGAAGCGATTGGAACACCACCAGCCTTCTGGGTTCCAGATGCCTGCCTGCCTGAGCCAACTCTGGGATGTTGCTTTTTCCATCTGCTTTCCTGCCTTCTAGACCTTAGTTCTGTTCTGGCTACAGAGACACAGATGCTCTATTCCCTTCGAAAAGTATCTCTTGCAGAAGTTGACCCACTTTATTCATCCTCACTGTGCTCTGGTTTAGTCCCTGCGTTGGGCTTCTAGGCAGCACAGAACCTGCTGACTAGTCGCTATCTGGCCATTGCCTCACTAAAATGGTAAGCCACGTCTCCCCAGCTACATCTTAAAGTCCCCGAGAACAGGGCCAGCGCATCTATATGTTCTCGTGTGCCTAATCACACCTAGCTCACCGCTCTGCATGTGGTAAATGTCAGCCCATCTTTGTGGATTCACCTATGTTTGACTATTATCTTTCAGGCCTCTCATTGTTCCACGCTCTAGTTGCTAACCCTATTTTAGATGTTTCAAAAACAGTTCTTATCCTAATCATTGGTTAGTGTTTACCCATAACTCCATCTTTGGATGGTCTTAAAGTCTAGTACCAGTCCTTTTTATGTACACACTCCTCATTAATTTATTTCTTCTCTGACTTGCCTCTTGAAAATAATTTGAGCACATTTTCAAGCACCTTTTGCCAAATCACATTGGAATTGTCTATATTCTGGAAGTAGACGTATTTGAACGTTTTTCCTATTGCCTTCAAAAGGATTATTAAATTCTCTTTCTTCTTCCAAGTTCTGTAGTTATTGCTCCATTATCTTCCATGTTCCAGTGCTGGAGAGAAATCTTAAGCTAAGCAGGCTTTATTTCTTTGGGAAGTAATATCCTTCTAAGTCTTCCCTTCTCCCGCCCCATGGAATGATGAATTGTCAGCTGTCAGCTGGCGGCCAGGCAGGGGTCTGGATCTCCCTGGCTAGAGTCTCCCGAGGCCCAAGAGACCACGTGAAGCAATGTGAGGGCCTGGGGGACAAGTCTGGGTTCTGGGAGCCAAATGCCTCAGGGCTCAGAATAGGAGAGCAATTGAATGCAGGGCAGACTCTGAACCGGATCAGGGAAGCTTCTGGTTCTTCAAAAGCAAGAGGCTCCATGATGTAATAGTGGATTAGTCAGCCTAGATTCAAGGGCCAGGCGAGAAAGATAAGATTCTTTCAGAGTTAAACATTTAACTACAATATGTACTTTGTTTTTTCACTGTCTTTGAAACAGGAATGGTGTATTTTCTAAGATTTGTTCTAAGATTTGTTTTCCATCTAGATGTTAAATGTTTTTAAATTTATATTAAAAAATATTTCTCTTCACATTTTATTATTATTTCTGATTTCCATTTGCTCTACATTTTATTATTATTTCTGATTCCATTTGCTCTACTGGCAACTCACCATATATGACTCTTTATTTCAAATTATTTGCTTCAGAAGAAAACGCAGGAGAATATCTGTCGGCCTTGAAGTTATGCAAAGATTTCTTAGATGAGGCATAAAAAACACAAACTATAAAAAAAAATCAATAAATGGAAGTCCATCAAAATTAATAATGTTTGCTTCTTGGAAAACAGCATTAAAAAATGAAAAGGTAAGCCACAAATTAGAAAAAAAATATTTATAAAACACATATCTCACAAAGGACTTGTATCCGGAATATAAAAATATCTCTTAAAACTCAATAATAAAAAGACAAATAATCAGGGGAAATAGGCACCAAAGTTTGACTAGACATTTACGAAAAAAGAATATTTGAATGGCCGACAGGCAGATGGAAAAATATTTAACATCATTGGTCAATAGAGAAATACAATTCAATCTATAATGAGATTCCATTACACATTTATTAGGATAGCTAAAATTAAAATGACCCATAATACCAAGTTTGGTGAGAATGTGATGCAACACAGTGTTAGCGAAAATGTAAAATGATACAACCCCTTTGAAAACAGTTTGATAGTTTCTATAAAAGTTAAGCATACATTTACCATATGTGTGTACCAGCTTACCAACATATGTACAATATTTTCATTCTTAGGTACCTATCTAAGAGAAAAGAAAACATATGTCCATATGAAGATTTCTACGTGAATGCTTATGGTAGCATTTTTCATAACAACCCCCAAAATGAGACCACCCACATGTTTATCTCTGAATGAACAACATATGATGTGTATATACAAAGGACCCAGTTATAAAAAGAAATAATGAACTACTTACTAATACACAACAGGAATAAATCTCAAAAACATCATGCTAAGTAAAAGAAGCCAGACACAAAAGAGTGTAGACTGTATGATTTCATTGATAAACATCTATAGAAAAGGCAAAATTAGAATAGGAAAATAGAATAGAAAATCTCAGTGGTTTCCTGGGACTAGGGGCTGAGGTGGGGTGGGGATTGAGTATAGCAGATGCGAGAAGGTCTCAGGGTGATAAAAAGGTTCTAAAACTTGATTGTGGTTGCACATCTATGTACATTTACCAAAACCTATCGAACTGTACACCTACACTGGGCAATTTTATTCTGTGTAAATTATACCTTAATGATGCTGTAAAAAAATTTTTTCTTCACATTCTCAATCATTTCCTTAAGCTAGTCATCTACACATGATTCCATTTTCTACAGTTAGGTGGAATAATACTTCACATTGCTTTCAATTAAAGTTTTATTTTAGTGTGTGTGTGTGTGTGTGTGTGTGTGTGTGTGTGTGTGTATTCCAAAGATCCTCTTTTATTGAGAACTAAAGAAATATTAACTACATTTTTCTTCTGTTTCAGGAGCAAATCTATTACATGGTGGAAGGGATTCTTCTCTAAGCATTTATAAATTTGCTGGTGAATTTGTTCACAGTTCCTTTTTTTTCTGTTTTTTTCATTTTAGAGTTTTATCTGTTGCTCTTTGATGACTATGTTGGGAAGCTGTTTTCCAAGCCTGGAAGCCTGGACAGGAAGGCTCAGGGTGTCTGAAGGAGGGGATCTGAGGGACTTGGAATCTCAGAGCACAGAGCATAAAGCAGGAGCAGGCTGGGGGACAGCAGGAATTTGAGTGGTGGCCAAGAGCAGGAAAGCAGAGCTGCCCAAGCCCCGATCATTAGGCGTAGAAAGCAGAGACTGGAGGCTGGCTGAGGAAAGCTCAGGCCAGACCGGGCACAGAAAGAGGCTAGCAAGGGTGCTAGTTCAGCAGGAGCTGCTTCTAATCTTCCAGAGAGGGCAGAGAATTGGAGAAAAGCTTACAGAATCTGGAAAGGTTTCAGTGCTTCTGAGTCTGTCAGTGGCTACTGCAAATCCTGTCCTTTATGAAGGGGCATCTGGGAGGCTGGGAGGCTCCGTGCCTCAACTGCCCACCTCTTTCCTCCAAACCCTCCCTGTTACATCTCCTGGAATCTCTAAGCAGCATTTGTTCTTTCCCAAACTCTAAGCAAATGTGCTTAAGGAGTTTTGTTTTTCAAAAGGAAAAAAAAAAAAGAAGGGGGGTGAGGGAGCTCTTTTAGGCTTCCGAAGAAAATGTGTATTTGGTTCTCTTCAAGTGGACTGTATATTCCAAACAGAAAATGAAATAACTAATTTTCCAAATTGAACCTTAAGAGTAACTGTTATTAAGAAGGAAGCTTTGTTAAAATCCAATACTTCCCTTCTATCTCATTTCTTATACCAAATAATCGCTCACGGCACCTCAGTAGAGGTTTGTCCTTAGAGATGTCCCCTCTCTGCAGAACGGGAACCACGTTCAAGAGTATCTGTGATGTCAGTGGCCTCTAGGACTGCCTTGCCCTTAGCGACTGTTCGTGAGCTATTCTTAAGTGACGTTTAACTGAGCTGGAATAACGATTGGGGAGAGGCAGCAGGATGACGAGAATGCAGAGGCCTCTCAAGTGACCTTCAAATGTAGGTGGAAAGGGAGAAGTATGAATATATTTGAGGATAATTCCAGAAAGTAGGAGGGAACAAAGGACTTGAGGAACAAATGGGTTCTGAGAGAGTCTTATAAAAAGAAGTAGCATCCTCAGACGTCTATAGAAAGGAAGAGATGTTTATTATTGGAAAACTCAAAAAGACTGGCATATTGGTCTGGCGCGGTGCCAGGCGCACAAGATGATCTGGCAACGACACCAGAACTCTTCTGTTAAAGCATGGATCACATGTGTGCTGAAAATGTGTTCTTTCTCTGGGACGGAGGTGACAGACAGCCACATCACACGTCATCCCTTTCTCCACCCCACTTCTAGCCAGCGAATAAACCCAGTCGTCACCCAGTCTGTCGCAAACGTGTGCCTTCCCTCGCCAGCTGAAGAAAATATTTTCAGAATGTGGAATGTAAACAAGTTTCCTACTGTTAGCAATTCTGTGTCATGTACTTGTGGTTTATTTTATTTTACTTTAAGTCACATTTAAATTCAAAAGATTGCCAGTCTGCATGATGCATGTAAACAAATCAGAAAGATAGATTAGAATTGCAACGGATTAGTTAGCTGTGAAAGCGTCTGTGTAAATCGAAGAAGGGGTAAAAATCTATTATGCTCCCGGGATATCGCTTCTCCCCAGGAAATTCAATTGTGAAAAGGGCTTTAAAAGCAATGACTTTAGTCTGTGTTTTCTACACGCTGGTTACAGTAAATGCTAATAGAATACCTCGGCAGAACTCCTGCGGTGTCACGTGACACGGCTTCACAAAGGAAAACCGGGAGCGATTCTGCAAGGAAAAGGGAGTCCTATAAATATGAGTTGGCAGACGGTGATCACAAAATGTGTGTCTCTCATGGAATTGAAGGTGTTTTTCAAGAAAACACAATTTTCCAGGTCCATTATTTCCTGTCATTTGAAAGTACATGTCTACGGTGTGTGTTGCTAAGTGATAAAGGTGGTAGGCACCTTCTGGTTCTCACTGAGAATCCAAATCAAGACTTGCCTTCGTTTACAAATTTTCTCTGAAATATGTTGTCTTCCAAATCAATAAAGAGATAAATGGGGCATAACAATTTCATTATTTAGCCACCAGCCTATATAATTGATGCTTTCCTGACACAGTGCCGTGAATTATTCATTTTCTAAAATTTTGTCGATGCTTTAGAGTAATCTGGTCCGCCTTTTCTATAATATTTTGAAGCTGGGATGCTAACACGAAAATTAACTAAGTGATACACTTATTTGAATATTTCATGGTATCCTCTGAATTGCAGTCAGGGACAATCTTGGGGTCACAGATGGGTCAGGCAGCAGCGGATGTCCCCCTGTGAGCTCACCACATTCCATCTCCCTGTTGCTTCTTCCTCCTTCACTCAAAAAAGTAATTGGTTCCCAGCTCACCCAATTAGTCTTATCACACTCTCTCAAGTGATACCAGCTGTATCATAACTCACAGCAGACTCCTCCTCAGAACAAAGCCCCGTGAAATAAGGTCCCCTGCTTTACAAGATTAGGCACCTGGAGGATTGCAGGAACAATCACCTTGAACCACCAATTATTTGGATCATTTGGCAAAAGGAAAAGCAACTTCCTCTAACAGGTGAGATCTGAAAAGTTTTCACCTGAGAAGGGGAAATGGATAGCTCACGAATGGAGACTTAGGCATGCTGGGAGATATAGGAGAGGATAATCTGTGTTTTGAGTCGAGTGGCTCCACTGATAGATTTTGGTCCCACACCTGAGCACGCTGACAAAGAAGTGAAACTTTATCGTTATCAGGAAAAGCCCTGAAACCAAGGCTGGCAGGTGGAAGCTTAATGTTCCCATACATTCTGGGTTCTTTTATAAACATAAATTTCAGCTCATTCTCTCATTCATTTGTTCTGAAAACAAGTCATTTATGACAAATTATGGAATAATTATTGTCAAGCTTGTAGGATTACTGCGGTACACTTTTCTAAATATCCAGAATGTCTTACTTTTTCATTACATTCGCCCCACTTAATTCTTTATAGTACATGCATGAACAGTATGAAAATCTGACTTTAATTAGGCATCCGGTTGAAAGCCACATCTTGAGCAATTCAGTGAGAACTGTTTTCATTGTGAATAATTCTCACTGAGAGAAGTCTTTTCTGATCTAATTTGAATCTCCTTGATCTAAATTAAAACCATGCTTGCCTGTTTTATTACAAGGAGAAATATTTATTTTTCTGATTCATAATTCCAATTTGGCTCATGAAAGAAGGGGCATTTATCTACACCCAAGGGGTAATGGGGGGAAACGCTGAAGAGCTAGACACCCATTGGGCCATGTTTCATCCATATGAAGGGTCTCTATGTTCCATCTGGTCCAAATCCTCCGTTTCTGGGTGGACAAGAAAAATCAGTGCTCTCCTCTGCTTCCTGCTTCTCGACTGTTCCCATGTGCACTGAAACTACCCCCTATCCCTAAGAGTACTCTAAGGGAGTGGTCCCCAACCTTTCTGGTACCAGGGACAGGTGCTCCTATGAGAATCTAATGCCTGATGATCTGAGGTGGAGCTGAGGTAATGATGCTAGCGCCGGGGAGTGTGACTGCAGATACAGCTTCTCTGGTTGGCCTGCCACTCACCTCCTGCTATGCAGCCCGGTTCCTAAGAGGCCACAGACTGGTGGGTCCGGTACTGGTCAGCAGCCTGGGGATTAGGAACTTCTGCTCTAGGGCCTGGAAATCTTCAAAGAAAGGAGCCAGGAGTCCTGCTTTAGCCCCAGACTGGAATCGCACTCTCTGACGGTTTTCCTGCATTGGCGTGGCAAAGTAGTAGAGGAAGACTCGTTGATGTAATCACTTATAAAGAGTCTTCCTATCGGTCCCCATAAAGTAAGTCTTACTAAGTGCATCTGCCAGAGGCTGTAGGACATAGTGGTTTTAGGCTCTGCTGTGGTCTAAATGATTGTGTCCCTCACAAAAAATTCATGTTGAAATTCCAATTCCCCGAAATGATGGTGTTAGCAAGTAGGGTTTTGGGAAGGTGTTGTTAGGTCATGAGGGTGGAGCCCTCATGAGTGGGATTAGCGTTCTTATATATAAAAGAGACCCCACAGAGCTCCGGAGCCCCCTCCCCCACCTGCGGTTACAGCTAGGAGTCTGCAGACTGGAAGAGCGCCCTCGCCCTGGTCTCAAACTTCCAACCTCCAGAACTGAAGAAATCAGTGTCCACCGTTTATAAGCCGCCTCATATGTGGTATTTTTATTTTAGCATCCTGAGTGGACTAAGACTGGCCCCAATAACTAAGGACTGTGTATTGTTAGACCCAGGAAATTATTGTTCCTCTACATTCTTGTTTTACAAGGCAACCTGCAGGTGTTCGCCAGGCACTTGGAGGATCCGAAGAGAAGCCCTGCTCTCTCATCCTCAAGGAATTTTCAGTCTTAACCCTGTTGGTTGAATGATTCATGGAAGCTGACGGATTCCCTTAGGCCTTGTTTTATAAGAGACTAATAATTTTATAACTTCCTTTCGCGACATTCCTAGTTTCTGAACTGGAATTCTGAGAGTGCACAGAGTACTCTACTAAGGTCTCATTAAAATGAAAAACTACTTCCTGATCTTGCAGAGTCAAAGCTTTGCATTTATGTTAAGCTTTAAAAATAGCATCTTTGTCTAAACAATGGGCACCACATTGGCTGCGCATGTAGCATCTTGCTAAGTGTATTGTGCTCACTGCCATTCTCACACTTCTGGTGTAATCCAGCTGGAAGCAGTTCTCCCTGATTCAAACACATATGCAGCATGCATTTCATCACTCAGCCATCCTTTCCTGCAATTTAGTTAAAGAACAGCACACAGGCCAGGGAGCCAAATTACTCAAGAACTTCAGTCATCATTGGCTGGTTCACATCTTAGAGTTGTACAGAATTTGGGTTATTATAGTATCTCCAGATTTTTTTTTTAATTTTTCGTAAAAATGGATTGAAGTTATGTTGATACCTATGATGATACTACCCTGTTCCAGCTTCCTAAGGCCTTTTTTAAAAAATCGATTTGTTACTTCTATTAGTTTATCATAGGGTAGTGTTCTCCCAGGATGAACTAATAGAGTGTTTAGGATGAGCGTAAGAAAATTCTTTTTCCCCGTCAAAGGCAATTGGCAGTTGCCGCAAAAATTCATCAAGGGACTCATACATAAAATTCAAGATAGTTTTTACTTGAAAGAGAACCCATACTGTTCACATAATATTTAAATTGAAAACATTCTCTTCAGTAAAAGCAACAAAAAATGTATCCATAAGGTATACGCTGGTTCTATATGATAGACCTGTTAGAAGACCCAGAGAAAGAAGAAAAGTAGAAATAGAAAAAGAAAAACTTAAGAGGGAAGCCTACATGGAGACAGATACCAAAAACAAAAACAAACAAACAAAAAATTAGAAAAAGAAAAATAGAAATAGAAAAAGATAAAATTAAGAGGAAAGCCTAAGAAGATACCACAAGCAAACAAACAAAAAACAAACAAACAAGCAAACAAAAAACAGACAAACTTAAAAGTGAGAGAGAAAAGCTCAGACAAGTCAGGTAAGCTTTAAAGAGTCACAGCAAACGAGAGTGTTTTAACCTATTGCCATTAAACAGAAACATTTTCACTACTAGAGCATACGCGAAATTATCATGGGGGACTTTACTCCCTGAGCAGACACTTGAGGTCTAACCAGAGGGCCAGTGTTCTCCCTCCCCTGCTTTAAAAATATAAATATTAGGAAACAAAACAACCGAGTGTGTGGTATTTAGAGACTGGGCTCATTTTAGACAGGAGTATCAAGTAGATGTTTGGAAAGGAAAAACTAATATAAAGCTTTAAGCTGGTTTCCATACACCATGTAAAGGCACTTCCCATAAACCTGAGGATAGACCATGAAAAGGTGGTAGGAAACCAGCAACAGAAACACAGTGATTCTGGTTGAGCCAGAGTCCTCCCCATCCCACAGCCTTCCTCCCACTTCACTCTGCTTCCCTGAGTGTGCTCCAGGAGCCACAGGCCCTCCTCTCTGCAGACAGCGGTGTGGCTGTGGTAGGATGAGGCACAGACAGCGGGAGCCAGTTTATCCTGACTTGTGAGAGCCAATTAAATGTGCAGGAATTCTGCAAACTGGTGGCTCAACACAACCACTATTAAAAATTAAATGATATCAATGTACAATTACATAAATTATATTAAAATCAATGGTAATAAATACTCAAAACTCATCATTGCCTAGTTATTTCCCTATCTTTCCTTTTACCTATGCTCTAGTCCCAGTTTTGGTACCTGTCCAGTGGGCAATATCACAGTGGCGTGTGCATCTCTTCCCAACTCTGCATTGAGCGAACTCATGTTGGTAGCTTGAAATGAATCCTGTGGGAGCATGCACAGCATGGAAACCAACAAATGCTACACACTAGGACTTTTTCCTTTTCAGAGAACAAGTTGATGGTTTACCAGCACACCAGTGGATGGAGGGGCAAGTCAAAGGCTACTGCCAGGTTTTTCAGAGAAAAATTAAGTCTTGCAACAACTGGAATGCAATGGAATGGTCAAATGTATATTAAAACAGCTACTAAGGTATGAATATAATTGGTTTTATTTGTTCTATCACAAATGTAAAAGTTGCTGTTTTGTATGAGGATAGAAAATAAGTAACAAAAAGAAAAGATGACTTACCTGTGTTCTTGGTGAGCAGTAATGATCTTCCACTGTTAGCTGCATCACATTGGCTTCTGTCTCTCTGGTCAAAATAAGTCACATTGCCAAGCCCAGAGTTAAGTTAACGAAGGTTAGTTGCGAACACCTGGGGGCCATTCCCCAAATCAACCCTCTGCCCTGCCAAACCGGAAGTCTAACATCTTGATGTTCCTTCTCTAGCATTTCTTCAGGATCCTCCATCTTGGAATGATAAAACTATGAACTTTAAAAAAGGAAACCAACAATAGAAATCCATGTGATGTTCAGACGTGTGTGTTCAAATGTGTGTGTGCGTGCATGTGTTCTAGAGAGGGATAATTTCTGAAAATAAGGAAACTACATCTAATGCTAATTTAAAATAGGCACTACCAGATGATGATTCACATTTTGCCAACAAGGCATATCATCCATCCTTTCTGGACACATACTAGCCTATCTTCAATTTTCCTCCTTTCTCAGCACTTAAGTATGTCTCTATAAAGCTACAGTTGACTAGGTAGGTAAATAGTTGTCTTCCTGACATATAAGATATTTTTACTCAGTTTATCTGGATAGGGTCTAAGCTCTCAAAGAATATTTTTTTCTTTCTTAAAAATTGAAAACTTAAAAACATGGACCCATTAGTCCATGTGTATATGCATCTCATAAAAAGTGGGGCTTATACAAAGGCAACCACCTGCTTGTATGATGTATTTTGAAAAGTACCCAAAAAATCTCTTTACTGATCAAATACTCCCTCACTTCCTTGAAGCATGGGACACATGTTTAATAGTTTTAGGTGAACCTTTTACAAGTGAGAGTTTCACCAGTGGATACTTACCTTGGCTAAATTTAGGCCCGATGAAATGATGTACAGGCTGGGTACTTAGAAGGAGGCAAAAAAGATAAGTGTCAGAAGCAGAGAGAAAAACTTTGAAAAAGATGTAAAGAGTTTTTTTAAAAAAGCAATCTTTGATTTTTAAAAATTCAGCTGAAGTTAATTGAAAATGTAACTGACGAGTCTATTGAGTGACATGGATTGCCCTGGGATGCAACACAGTACCCACCATGTACCATGCGGGCAATAACCTAAGTGGGGGCTGCCAAAAAGCATGTTTTGGTTCTCAAGAGGCTGTAGCTCAGTCTAGCTGTGTATTAAGGCACTGTGAGGGCATTATGGGTTTTTTCCGCCAGTTGTGTTTTGGGTGTTATGAGAAGAGCTGGCATTTGTCCTATTCCCATGAAAGGCCCGAGCAAGCAGCTGCAGCTCTCATTTCTAGGATTGCCTCTTTGCAACCACCGCAGAACTCCCTTCAAAATAGAAATAACAAGTTGGGGATGATATTACGTTTTCTCCTTTTAAAAATCTTTACATTGTTGAATTCTCTTCAGATTTCTCAAAATCTGAAGATAATGACCTTTCTCTACCTTTAGTCAATTTCCCATGTAGCTATCATTTATTAACAGAGGTATTTTTTTCATAAGCCAGTCTCACTTCCTGCTGTACCATTGGAAAGAATGTAATCTCAGGTTTCTGATGCAATTGACCTTTATTTTTAAAGACTGAAGCTAGAAAGTCCTTTTCTTAATAATGTCATGTATATCATTTCATTCCCTATTAAGAGAGAGGAAACAATTTTCTGAGTCTTTTTTTAATTTTTATTTTTTGTCACATTTATTCTGAATTCATTATAATTCAACAAGAAATAATCTGACTTACTTTTGACTACCTATGAAGAGAAGGGTTGCATAAGTAAAAAATGGCATGATTACAAGAACAATAACTGGTCTACCGAAGATCAGAACTTTTTCGGAAACTTTATAAATACATCACTGATGGAAATGTAAAATGACACAGGCACTTGGGAAAACCGTTTGGCCGTTTCTTAAAAAGTTAAACATACACTTCGCATATGACAGAGCAATTTCCTTCCTAGGTATCTACCCAAGAGAAATGAAAACATGTGTCTATCCAAAGACTTACACACCAGTGTTCACGGCAGCATTATTCATGAGAAGGAAAAAGCTGGAAACACTCCAAGAGTCCATCAGCTGGTGAATGGACACACAAACAGTGGTACATCCATACACTATATCAATAAAAGGGAGAGAAATGATGATATATTCAATAGCACAAATGACCCTCGAAAGCATTATACTAAGTGACAGAAACCAGATACATAAGACTACAGATTGTATAATTCCATTGATGTGACATTTATACAAGGGGTAAAACTGCAGAGATGGAACGCAGGTCAGTGGTTGCCTGGGACTGGGATGGGAGGGGGACCATCTGCGGAGAGGCCTGAAAGCAGCTATTGGGTGATGGCCATGCTCTAAAACTGGATTGTGGGAATGGTTGCACAACTGCATACATTCGCTAAAACCTAGCTAGCTGCCACTTAAAATGGGTGAATTTTATACCGCGTAAATTATACCTCAATAAAGCTGCATTTTAAAAGAACATAAGAAAAATTTAAAAATCTATGATGATTTATTTACCTTTACAAAAAAGAAATAAAGTGGGGAGAGGAGGACAGAAAAAGTAAAGGGAGTCAAATCTATGGTGACAAAGGAGACTAGACTTTGGGTGGTGAGCACAGATGATGTAGTATAAAGTTGTACACCTGAAATTCATATAATGTTATTAACCAATGTCACCCGCAGACATTTAATTTAAATTTAAAAATTAAATCAAAAAACAGAAAGGAAGGATAAACCAGAAAACCATGAAGTTGGTGACCTATAAAGGGAGGGGAATTTGTACAAATATAGAATGGAAAACAAACTGAAAGAAATTTCCCCAGTTAGATTTCAAATAAATAGGATAACAACACAGAAGGAAAATAGGGAAAGAAAGACCTAATCCAAGGAATATGTGAATACAGTATTTGACATATATCCACAAGTTATGGTGCGGTAAAGGGACATGGAGGAAATTACAAATTCTGAACTCTTTCAGTAGGTTTGTTTTATGTGGAGGTAAGGATGAAGGAATTCTGAAATTGTTTTCGATGTGTTATGCAATTGAGCACATAGATAAACGTATTGTTTGGGGAATCCATGGTTTTCACTAGAAAAAAAAATACATGCAAATATGAAATAGGAAAAAAAACACTATGTGGATGGATGGAAATTGAAATTATTGCTATGGACCCATGATTTCTGAAATACTTGTATGTTCACATGTATATATATTTATCTATGTATATAACTATGTGTATATATAAATAGCCATTGATTTCCTAGTTCACTCAATGGAAAGTTGCAAGGAACAAAGATACCCCAGAAGCAATGAGCACACCTCCCACCCAGATCCTTATTTTCAATATTCTCCCCATTAAAATGAACCAAAGCTCTTTATACAAATGGCTGAATTTAGGTCTGGGACACATAGGTACAAGAGAAGCCTAGGAAATTTTTTAATGCCAGGTATTAAGGAAGTGTTCGACATGATGGACGGGGGAG
This sequence comes from Macroglossus sobrinus, assembly GCA_004027375.1. Lineage (NCBI taxonomy): Eukaryota > Metazoa > Chordata > Mammalia > Chiroptera > Pteropodidae > Macroglossus > Macroglossus sobrinus. The sequence continues at coordinate 23,480 of PVKZ01004197.1, read as the reverse complement.
TGTCACACATCACAGGGACACAAGAGCCAGTTTGGCGGGGCTCCCTGGCCAAATCTGAGATGATCTGAGCGCCAAAATAATTGAATGCAGTATTGAATTATAAATAATTTTTAAAAATAAGTTATTCATGTGTCTATATATATGATAAATATGTAAGTAACTGGGAGGAATAGGAAGGGTTCCTGCTTAAAATAGAATACTAAGTGCCACATGGCAAATGGGGAGGGAGTGCTAGAGTTGGAAAATAACCATTTTGCAACCATCATGACCTGTATTCAGTCTCTGTAGTTTTACTCATTCTGTAAATTTCATGTCAATGAAATTATAAAATATATAATCTTATGTGTCTATTTTCTGTGCTTAGCATGATGCTTTTGAGGTTCATTTATGTTATTGAATGTATCATCAGTTCTCTCCTTTTATGCAAAGATCAGTTCAGCAGAAATTATCAATGGATGCTGAATTCAGAAAAAAAAATTTTCATGAGAAGCAGGATATTTGCATGAACTTAAAGTATCTCTTCACAGATTGCATATATATGAGAAAGAGAAAGGAAGCAAAAGGATGAAATGTTAATGAGGGTGAGTCTGGTAAATAGGTAAACAGCATAGGATATATTTTTGGCAATACTCTTACGCATGCAACTTTCTATGTTTAAAATAATTTTCAGATAAAATGTTTAAAAGTTGAAGAAAAAATAATCTAAAAGTCACCCTTCACCCCAAACTCCTCTTCCTAAGAGCAGGCCAATGTTAACAGCTTTGCATGTATATTTCTAGATCCATTTTTATGCATTTTTTTATTGTGGTAAAAATATATAATATAAGATGTACTATATTAATCATTTTTAAGTAACACTTGTGTGTATATTTCTAAATCTATTTCTATGCATTTTTTATTGTGTTAAAGATATATAACATAAAATTGACTGTGTTAACTATTTTTTAAGGGTACAATTAAGTTCATTAAGTATATAAAAAATTGAAACGCTTCTGCATATCTGTGTCATCCTTGTGCAGAGGCCATGCCAATCCTCTCTATCGTTCCAATCTTAGTCCATGTGCTGCCAGAGAGAGCACTCTATGCATTTTTAAAAGTACATGTTCCAATATTAAAAATGTAATCATACTGCACAGAAAAAGAAAAAAATGAAGATGAAAGATGGAATTTTCTAGTAAAACAAAAACAAAAATATGTCTGACCGGTAGAACTTGCAAGCATGTTAAAGAATCTCTTCGAGCAGAAGGAAAATAACAGATGGAAATTCAAATTCACACAAAGGAATAGAGAATACCAGAAATGGTAAATCTATGGGTAGATACAAAAACATCCTTTCTCTGATTTAATTTTTTTAAAAGATATTTGACTATTTAAAGTGAACGTAGTAAAGTGTATGGAGTTTTTAACATATGTAGAAATAAAATGTCTGACAATAATTACAAAGTAAGAGAGGAGGAAAATGGAAGTATACTGTTGTCAGGTTCTTACATGACACATGAAATTATATAATATTATTTAAAGGTAGATTGTGATTAGTTATGATCAGTTAAATATTGTAAACCCTAGCGCAACCACTAAAACTACTTTAAAAAGGAAGGTATAGCTGTAAACCAATAGTGGAGATAAAATGGAATCATAAAACAATTAGATTACTACAAATGAATAAAGAAACAAAAGAAAAAAGAGAACAAAGAATAGACTGGGAAACAAATAGCAAAATGGTAAATTTAAACGCAACTATATCAATAATTAGATTCAGTATAAATAACCGAACATTCTATTATTACATATATCAAAACATTATGCTATACACCTAAAATTAATACAATAGAACATGTCAATTATATCTCAACTTAAAAAAAATACTTCATAAAAAACTAAGATTGTCACATTATATAAAAAAAAAATCAAGACCTGACTATATGCTGTTTACAAGAGACCAACTTTAAATACAAAGATGTGTGCAGGTTAAAAATAAAAGGGTAATAAATATTATCAAAAAATTTACCAAAAAAAGTAAAACGTTAGATAACATATGCCACACAAGCACAAGGCAGAAGAAAGGGAATTTGCTATATTAATATGAGATGAAAGAGATTCAGATTAAGTAAGGGATTATACTGATAAAGGGATCAATTCATCAAGAAGACATAATAATGCTTATGGAGCTTTAAAATATATGAAGCAAACACTGATAGAAGTAAAAAAAAGAAATAGACAAAATTATAGTTGTAGACTTCAACACTTCTCTCTCAATAATAGTTAAAATATATGAATAGAAAATCAGTAAGGATACAAAAGATTTGAATAGCATTATCTTCCAACTTAAATTAATTAGCATTTATAATACACTCTACCTAATGACAACAGAATAAACATTATTTTTTAGTGTACATGAAACATTTATCAAAATAGGCCACACTTGGGGCAATAAAACAAGTCTCAATAAATTTTAAAGGATTGAAATTATTTATAATATATTCTCTGACTACAATGCAATTAGAAATCAACAATAGATATCTAGAAACACTGCTATGTTCAGAAATTAAACAACATACTTATAAATAACACAAAGGTTAAAGAAGAAATCACAAATAAAATTAGGAAATAATTTTAACTGAATGAAAACAAAAGCAGCACCTATTAAAAGTGTGGGATGCATCAAAAGTAGTGTTTGTTAAAGGGTAGGTAATTTATTACTTTCAATGCTAATGTTAGAAAGAATAAATGTTTAAAATCAAATACTTAAACTTCCACCTTAAGAAATTAGAAAAAGAAAAATTAGTTAACCCAAAATAGAAGAAAAGAAATAACCAGAAATCAATAAAATAATAAGTAGACAAACAATAGAGAAAAACAGTGAAACCAAAAGCTGATTCTTTGAAAGTAAAATTGATAAATCTTTAGCTATACTGTACAAGAAAAATAGAAGACACAATTACCAATATCGGGAATCAAAAATTCTACATACACTAAAAGGATAATAAGGGACTATTATAAATAATTTTAAGCCAATACATCCATCAAATTAGATACGATAGAAAATTCCTTGAAAGTCGGAACAACTAAAGGTCAATAAAGAAGAAATTAACAAAACATCTTGACTCCTATTAAAGAAATTGAAGTTGTAGTTATCAATCTTTCCATAAAGAACACGCTTAGACCCAGATAGCTTTACTGGTGAATTCTATCAAATATTTAAGGAAGAAATAAACCCAGTCATCAACAAAAGAATAAAGAGGAAAAGACTTTGCTATTTGTTTTATGAAGCTGGTAATACCCTAACACAAATACTAAAAAAAAAAAAAGGAAATTATAAGGATAGGAAGCTACAGACCAAAACTCCTTATGAACCTAGGAACAAAAATCATTAACAAAATGTTAGTAAATCAAATTCAGCTATGTATGCATAAAAATTTTAAAAAAGAACATTATGACTAAGTGGGATTTATCCCAAAAACGTAAGTTTGTTTCGACATGCAAAAGGAAGATCTGTATGGTCAGCACGATAGATGCAGAAAAACATTTCACAATTTTCAGCACTCACTCATGTCTTAAAAAACAAACCAAGACTCAGAAACAGAAGAAAAATTTCTCAATCTGATAAAGGAAATCCACCAAAAATCTACAGCTAACATCATATTTAATCATTTAAAACTGGCTTGTTTCCTCTTAAAATTAGAGAAAAGGCAGGAAGTTCCTTCTGGGCATTTCTATTCCACAGTAGCTCCTAGTCAATGGTATAAAGCAAGAAATCAAAACAAAGGCCATGTAGTTTGGAAAGGAAGAAATAAAACTGTTATTATTTCCTGTTTATTTGGTTGTATATGCACAAAATCCTAAGGAATCTACCAAAAGCAACTACAACTAAGTAAATTTAACAAGGTCACACAAAAGGAATTGTCTCTATGTGCTAGGAACAAACAATTGGAAATTGAAAAAATGTAAATATATCAGTTACAATGGCATCACAAAGCATGAATTTCTTAGGGATAAATTTACCAAAATATGTGATGATATGTACATTGAAAAATCTAAGATTTTTCTAAGATAAATTAAAGAAGTATGTAGTGAGGTGTACCATGTCTATAGCTCAAGTGACTCAATATCGTTAGGATGTCAATTCCCCCTAAATTGATCAATTGGTTAATACAATCCCAATCAAAATTCCACCAACATTTTTTTATAGAACTTTATGTGGAAATGCCAAAGACCTAGAATAGCCAAATAATTTTGGAAAAGAACAATCACTACTTGATTTCAAGACTTACTATAAAGCTAAAATAATGAAGATAGTGTGGTGTTAGCATGGGATAGACATATGGACCTATGAAACTAAATCAAGAATTCAAAAATGGGCCTACACATAAATGGTCAATTGCTTTTCAATAAAGGCACCAAGATATCAACAATAAAAAGATGGGTGGTTTAACAAATAGTTGAAATAAATTCTGAAAAGACAGTCTCTTTAGCAAATGGTTCTGTAAAATATCAAATTTTCATATGCAAAAAAATATAAAACAACAAAATAAGACCAAAAAAATGTCAACCTTTACCTCACAGAACATAAGAAAATTAATTCCAAAGCATTCTCAATCTAACTGGAAAATCTAAAACCATTAAACTTCTAGAACAAAACAGAAGAAAAATATTTGTGATTTGGGGCTAGGCAAACATGTCTTAGGACACAGGCACAAACCATGAGTAAAAATTAATAAATTGAAGATGTTTTAAAAATGCAAAACTTTTGCTTTTTAAAACAAACTATTAAGAAAGTGAAAAGATAAGCCACAGATTGGGAGAAAATATAAGCAAAATATATATATCAAAGGACTTGTATCCACAAATTGTAAAGAATTCTCAAAATTCAATAATATGACAAAAGATATGATTTTTTTTTTAAATGGGCAAAAGGTTTGAACAGACACTTCACCAAAGAAGATATACTAATGGCAAGTCAGCATGTGGAGAAAAAAAAAAAAACACTCAACATCATTAATCATTAGGAAAATACAAATAAAACCACATGGGCTACCACCATACACCCTCTATAATGACCAAAATTTTAAAACTGGCAACATCAAGTGTTGATAGGATGTGAAGACACTCACAGGGAATGCAAAATGGGCCACCACATTGGAAAAGCTTGTCAGTGTCTCCTAACGTTATACAGAGACTTAGCATATGACCCGGCAATTCCATTTCTAGATATTAACCCAAGAGAAATGATAATGCACATCCATGTGAAGGTATGAGTGTTCATAACAGCTTTTTTCATAAGAGTCCCAAACTGGAAACACCAAATGTCATCAACAAGTGAATAGAAAAACAAATTACAAAACAGTACCTGGCTATATAAAGGAACAAACTTCTGAGAGAGGCAACAAAACACCACATTGAAATTGTATTTTGCTTGTTCTATGCTTTGGGGCACTGGGTTCTTTTCTCATACACTCTGTTTTGGTGAAAAACCGCCTCCATTGCGACGTCTGGGTGACTGGGCCGCGGTACCGAAAGCTCCTGTGCCCCTGCGCGGTTCTTCTCTCCCCGGAGCCACCAGGGGTTTGAGCTGACGTTCCTTCCGCCCTACTTTAGGTCCAGGCGCAGCGCCATCCCAGCCCCGGTGTTTGAATTACATGCTCCTTCGGCCAAGCTTTAGGAGCCAACTTGCAATTTGGCTGTTGCAATATGTGTTGGCACTTTCGAGTGCGGTTTGGGCTCGCTGACGCTGGTGAGCTTGCACAGAGGAAGCTCCTCTCTCCACGGAGACTGGGCAGTGGGAGAAGGGCCCTGGCTGCTGGCCCCACTGAGAACAGCCCGGATGCTCCCTGAGGATTCCCTTAGGCTCCCTTCCAGATGGAACAGACTTTTGGACCCTGAGCTTTGGGTATTTGGGCCTCCAAAGATGAGTACCCAGAAGCCATGCCACCCTGGAAGACACTGACAAAGTTTTCACCCCTTGTGGACCCTGCTGGGTTTTTCGTTCAATTAAAAATGTGTCCTCGGGTCCAGCATCGCTCAGCAGCTAAGAAGGAATGCCAGAGCACAGAGTAATGTCCGCGGTGGCAGAGGTTGCTGCAATTTTGGGGACCAGCAGCCAAAAAGATTGCTTTTTTTCTTGGAAATGATTAATATTTCTGCTTTTTTTTTTTCATCTGGTTAGGTCCTGGACATATAACACAAACATGCCTTTGCTTTCTTTAATTCAATTAATTTATTTTTCAGAATAAGCACTGTAACTCCTTATTTGATTTCATGAACTGGTTGTGTGTGTGTGTGTGTGTGTGTGTGTGTGTGTGTGTGTGTGTGTGTGTGTGCGTGTGTGCGCGCTCACGTGTGTGTAAACAATATAGAGGTCTGACCCATACGTACCACACTCTCAGGGAGTTCCAGCACGTAAGGACCTCCTGCTAGCTATAGTAAAATAATAATACTGTGTGCCAGGCACTGTGTTCAGTACTTTGCAAGGCTTATCTTCTTTAACCCTTATGTCAATTTTGTAAGGTAGGCTAGCATTAGCCCCGCTTCACAAATGAGGGAACTGAGGTTTATAAAGGTGAAGTCATTTGCCCAGAGTCACACCTCTGTAAGTAATGGAGCTGGTTTTCAACCCCAGCATCTGACTTCAGAACTATGCTTTTTATCTCCACATACAGAGATTACTGGGTTAGCCCTTGGGGTAAAACCATCAGATTAAGGTGGAGTACGAGGGCCATCTCTAATTTCATATTGTTGTCGGTGAATGGGCCACGTGTTCCTCAAAAGTAAGGGTCAAAGGGTCTGGACTGATTTACAGCACTGGTTAATTTTTTGCAGAAGTGTCTGTGTGGAGTTTCTCAAACATCTAACCAAGACCCACAGGAACCTGAGTAAGGCTCCTTGAGCTGGGAAGAGGGTGGTGATTTTCTGTGAAAAACAGTGGCTCTGGTGAGAAGAGAGTCTCCTCCACGTCTGAGAAACCACTGGGAGGAGCCATTCCTTAGTTTCTTCATCCAGTGTTTTTAAGCATCTCTTTTTGGGGAAAAGAAAGGCAGCAACAGAGACTGCCTTCATAGAGCTCACAGTCTGAGAGAAAAGATGGCAATTAAATGAGCAATTACGATAAGGTGCCATGAGAGAAACGCTAGAGGAAGTGCTGGACTTGGTGGGAGCGTGCACCCCCTCCCGCCTCCATGGGGGATGGGGAGAACACTGTCTCCCTGGGGAAAAGCATGCAAACACTAGAGTCAGCCCAACAGAAGAAGCGCTGGATGAGGACCACTGGCGGGGTGGGTGGCGTGGGGTGTTGGAGAAACCCTCATCTGTGGCTGTCCCAGGACATTCCAACGACCATCAAGGAAATAGTGTGACCTTTCTGCGACCCGCAGAGCAAAAGACACTGTGAAGTTTCAGCGTTCTGGTGTTTCTGCTGGTGGGCATGCAGAACCCAGACGCTTCTTATTCTCGGTGCTGACTTCTGTCACACCGCTAACTCTGATCTATAGAAGCTCGCCCCCCAAAATATGTAGATATATGATTTATTTCATATATCGGACCTGCCATCCTCCCAGGGAGAATGATTCATTTTCCAAAGTCGATCATTCTAAGAAGTACATTCTCCTTGACTTTGAAACACTACCAGGAAGGGACGTGGCAACATCCAGGAAACACATGCAATAATTAAAGAGAGCACCCCTAGGCTCCCCCGACTTTTCATCAAGTGCTCCAACAACAGAGGAGAAGAAAACCCCGCCTCTTAGAAGTATAGAACATCACTACAAGCTCTCATAAATTTCTTTGAATTTTTTAATTTTATTTTAAAAGAGGATGTGAGTATTAATGACTTTTGCACTAACTCTGTCATATACCAAAGGCTGTTTTCACATGGAAATAGTAGATTGCTTCCAAATCTTAGAGTAGTTGATGCTTTATGAAGATGAGCAGGCCACATACCAGAGAGTGAGAAAACCCTTTTCACTCTTTTTTGTTATACTTTGCCTTTTTCTAAAAAATCATAAAAACAACCGGAAAGTACATAAAATTTATAGTCAAATCTGAAAATATTCCACAACATTTAACAGTGGTTTCCTGCCCCCTTGGGAATAGTGATTTCAAATCTAAACCAGAAAGTTGAATTCATCCCAAAGCTCCTTGAATCTGTTTTTGTTTTTAATATGTAAAATGGGGACAGTAACATTTATCACATAGGAATGTTAAAAGAATTAAATGAATTAATGTATGTAAAGTATTAGGCAATAATGGATACTCCATAAAAATTTCTTTCTTTTCCATAGGTGCATTTCAGTGCAATTTAGACAAACTACAAAGAAAAAAAAAAATTGAGATATTCTAAATCGAGATAGAATTATCTGAAAGTCAAAATACTTAAAGTTCAAAATGGATGATTAAGGTTCCAGAATTTTAACTTCTATTTTCAAATTCCCTGCTGACTTTGGAAATTTATTAATTTTTTCTATGCTGTGGTCTTAGTATCTAACAGTTGCTACAGTAGTATTACTGACTTCTTATGGAAATAAATGAAATAAAGGAAAGACACGGTAAGCACACATCCGTGACTGCTCTGTGTACTCGTCCTTCACCATGGTTTCTATGTGCATTTCAGAGGTGTGATGGCCACCATTCTGACAGAATAAGAATCATTCTTCCTCTACGAATGGACTGAGAAATTTGAGAGAAAAAAAAGATGTGCGAACTGGCCCAAGGGGACACGGTGACCTCTGAGCTGGCGAACATAAAAGTGTTAACGACCCTGTAAGCAATGGAACACTACTCAGCCTTAAGAAAAGGGGAAATGGTGCCATTTGTGACCACATGGATGGATCTTGAGAGTGTCACGCTTGGCAAAATAACTCAGATGGAAAAGGACAAGAACCATATGATTCACTCATATGTAAGATATAACACAGAAAGCAACAAACGAACAAACAAAATAAACAAACTCATAGACATGGACAATAGCATGGTGGTCACTGGAGGGGAAAACAGGTGGAGGGAGGCTGAAGAGGGTCAAGGGGGTTACATCTATGGTGACGAAGGAGACTGGACTTTGAGTGGTGAGCACACGATGCAATATACAGACGATGCAATATGCAGATGATGCACACTTGAAACTTATAGCATGCTATTAACCAATGTCGCCCCGATAAATATGACAAGTAAAAAAGGGGTGGAAAATGTTAATGTCCCCGACTTTCACACATCAGAGACCACTGTATCTACTGATTCTGCAAGGCCAATGTTAGCCTGATAATTTGGAACATGTGATCGAAGACTCCCTGTGTGTCTTTTTTTAAACTATTGCACAAGAGGACTGAAGAAAGGAAAGAAAAATATGTCACTGAATCTCAAATCTGTAACTTATGTTTTTAAAGTCTCAGTATGAAATTCTGTATCCTCAAATGAAATTTAAATGAAGAATCATTGGTAATATGCTATTGAAATAGATAAATACGCATTCTATTTTTTTAAAGCACAATGAGAAGTAAAATGAGCTATGAAATACAAATAAATGAATCCATTAGGAATATGAATGAAATAAACCTTCAAATTATTTTTTTGCATCAGAAATTACGTGTCATTATTTTCTCATAAACAACAAAAGCATTTAAATATCTAGGTGTAAGTCATAAGGATAATTACTTTACAGCCATATTCCTTTAAAAGTAAATTTGCTAACTTTAATAATTTTAAATAAAGGAACATTGCTAAGGATTTGTTAGACAGTATTAAAGAAATGAAATCCTATTACTAAAAAAAAATTCTTGCCTTGGTAAAGAGAGCAAAATATTGCAAAAATGGCTGTAATACTCTGAAGAGTTATTACATTGCTTTGATAAATATGATGAAAGGAAATGGTATAGGAAGCAATAAGCTAGGTGTACAAGGTGACATTTTATTGTGCACATAGGATTCTCATTAGTTAGTTACGTGTTAGATGTGTTTATATCACAGAACCGTCGTTGGCATTTTCCTTAATCTATTTTGTTCATTTACTGCCTTCGTAATAACCACAGCACTCTGCAAGTAGAGTCTCACAAATTTAATCTTTTCCATTAGATTTCATTTTCATATCTACAGGGCTATTTGAAAAAGAGAAGACCGGGAAAAAACTCTGATGCCAGATTGTCACATGAAATTAAATCTATGTCCTTAAAAATGAAATGGTGCATTCAGCACATGGCTGTGCTCTTGCAGAATTAGAACTGGTATTGTCTCTAGTTTTTCATGCTGCTAAGAACTATTTCTTGCTGTCTGGAAAATTCCTTCCTGAAATTATCTGTGCAATATTTCATTTAAATTGCAAGATGGTATAATCTGCATTTCGCTAACACTTCTAGAACTACTATGTAAATAGACACATCAGTCTAAAGACAGAGCACTAGCTTATGTGTGTAGTAAGAGAAACACAAATAGAAAAAGCATTATATTTCTGTATAGCCGTCTATGGCTGATGCTAATTATCAAGCATAATCTTTTGCCTTGATTTGAGTTGTTAACATTCGAAATTCTATTTCCTGAAATGGGCTTCTTGTTATGAATATCAAGGCATATGAATTTCAAATTGACATGGAGGAGGCAGACCATTTTAATTTCTTAAGATTTATTACCATATTTTTTCATACGTGGATATGTTCATATCATGTTTGTCGATAATAACAAAATAATGTTAGTAATACTATGGCATGAATTTGCTGATTGGTTCCTATGTGCCAGGCATTATTCCCAATACTTCATATGCCTTACCTCTTTTAATCCTCAATAAACTCTATGAAATAAAAACTCTTATCCTTATATTGCAGATGAGAAAACTGAGATTTAATGACATTCGACATTCAATAACTTGCCCGAGGTTGTACAGTCAGTAAGCAGTGAAACAAGGATTTGAAATGAGACTATTCTGACGCCAAACTCAATATTCATAACCTACTGTTCTACCTCAAAAAGAAATTAAGGTAGTTTTGAAAGATACATACTGTATATCAAAAGAACACGAATCGGGAGGATGCAAGAAAAGATTAGAGAATAGGAATGGAAATGGGACCACGAATTAGGCCAGGACGTGAAATGCCGGGCACTTGCTGAGGCTGACTTACTCTACGCTTCTCAGCAGTCTCTGCAAAGACCAAACACAACGGTGTCCATACCGTAAAACCAAACCATTCGGTCGAGAGAAGCACAACCATCCTTTATATGAAGACCGTAAAGACCGTCTCCTAAAAATTCTCATGAATGGAACACTGTGCAACATAATAAAGTTCATTTTCAACAGCATCCTTTCGATCACCGTGGCGATGAATTTCACAGGGCTGTTTTTTATTGATGTGCTGACACAGATGAATAGCACCTTTCAGAGAAAGCGACTCTTCAGGAGGCGAGCACGACATAGTCCAGACAAGGGCCACAGGCAAGGCCGAAGGCAGCCACAAAGCCAAGCAAACCTCATATACTAAATTTACTACATATTTTTCCCTCACTTTTGTCTATGGTGTGACATATGTACAATAATCTTCAAGAAGTAAAAGTAATAGAACTTAGAAGCTTACCTCAAGTGCATATCTTAAGCAAAAGGGAATTAAAATAGCATGTAGCTATCTTTATAGGTAGAAACACCTGATTTTCAAATCTGCTGTTACACATTCTTCTCTTCCCTTTTTACTTTTCTTCCAGGATGCTATGACAAGGAACATTGTGCTGGGGGGAAACGTGGAGATTCTAGAAAACCTGAAGGTACAGAAGTAGAGAGGAAAAAAAGTTATTAAAATTAGTGCCTGCTTAAGTGGCTATATCATAAGGTCGGATTTCAAGACAAGGCCGGCCTTTTTTATAATCTTTGTCCCCTGATTTTTCTGCCACCCATTCTCTCAAGTGTTTCACTTCATTTTGTTAGGCTGCATAAAAACATCCAGAAGAAATCATTTGGGGCTATCAAGCATCCTCTTTTTCAAACTGCAGGTCCTTCTGCAGAGTTAATAATCTTTCAGTCATTCACACTCAAGTATGAATTAGCTTAATCAACCACAGTATATAGTTACATTTTCCAGGGAGATAAATTTATATTAGATAATTCAGGTGATAGAATGAGAGATCACAATAATATTCACGCTGGAGAATATATTTGGATGCACGTTATTAAAAGATTTTTTTCTTTATGAGTTTCCTTTATTTCCACATATGTATAAATGCAACCTTTTAAAAATGGAATATTCTTATGCCAAAGTTCTTTCTGCTCTTGATAGAATCCTTGAAATATTATTTGATATTAAAAAACACATAAATCGAGTTGATTTTCATGATTCTGTATGTGTAAATATTGTTATTTTTTGTTTGTTTGCTTCATAGGGGAAAAAGATTGATCATTTTGGTCAAAACTGCTACTTGCTTTCTTGAGGAGACTGGGGAAAAAGGTATTTTCCACATATGTCCTATATCAGAAGCCCTCAGAGTGGGAAGACATTGGGGCAGGGGGCGTGTAACTGAAAAATAAAGGGAAATGAAGATAGGCATTCTGGTAGAAAATTAAGAAATTCTCAAAAGAATACGAAGAAAAAATTTAGACATAAGGAAAAATATTCAGTTTGTAAGGGGAAACATATAAAACCTTAATGTGAGAAGGGAAAGTTGAAAGTAGGGAAGAGCAGGTGAGACCAGAAAGAAGCGTTACAGACAGAGGTGTCCCAGGATGTGGCCAGGAGGAAGACGGGAGGGAGCAAAGGACTCCCCGAGCAGAGCCTCAGGAGCGGGGCTGCATTCCTAGCACGGTTTAAGGTAGTACGCTGGCTGGACAGTTCTGAGAGCAGGATGAGAAGATGTCAGCAGAAAGGGTGTGACGGAAAGACCATGAGAAGGGTCCAGGAGTGTGCTTGTTTCTCTACCAACCAGGAGCTGGACCAGCCCAGCCCCAGCCTCATTCCCATGGACACACACACACACGCGCACGCGCACGTATGCACACCCTGATGAACCGCTGAGGAACACCCCAACCATCGCAGCCACTGCAGTCCTCCATATTATAGCAGAGAAGCTAAATAGAAAAAGTCAGCACTCTCCTACCTGTAATTTGTATTTCTTACATATCCTGCGAGACCCCCTAGAACAATTAAGAGAGCAATGTCTCAGAATGAGTACATGAGAGAAAGAAGTTTTTATCCTAATAGAATGAAATTGGAGAGTCCACTAGGTTGTTTTCTTTCTAAATGATTTCCTCCCTTAAAACAAAACAAAACAAAATAAAACAAAAAACAGCTGTTATTTAATGTCCCAGAAAGTGTTTTGAAACAAGCAGTTTGTCCCCTTTTTCTAAGCTCAAGGCCAAATATAGGAATTATTTGGCTTTCTCCTCTGGGGCAGATTCGTATAAGCCTAGCCTGAGAAAACCCTCCCTGACCGTTGACTAACGGAGCTGTCATGAAGGAATTCTGGGAATTATGATCGGCACTCATACACAGACCGTCTAAATGGGAAGCAAAGCCTGACCTGGTTTTCTTCAAAACCAGACCATACTTCTTTTTCTCTGTTCCTTTTAAAGATGAGGGGGAGAGAAAGCAGCCTCCAACCAACACTGCTATCTTCTCCTAAATGCTCTGTCAACATGAGTCACCAAAAGGAAGACGGTCAGCTATACGGTATAATCTGATTTTATAGGTATTTTGCCTCTAGAGAGAGTGAAAACGCCATGCTCATCGATAGGACATACTACTTAATCGGTAACCTTTGCTCAGTGTTGAGCACTTGACATACTATCTTTTGATCTTCACGCCCCTGTGAAGAAGTGCTATGATAAGCCGCATTTTACAGGTGGCAAAACTGGCTCTTCGAAAAGTTGAAGAATGTGGTTACACAGTTAGTGACAAAGTCCAATATGAAGCCCAGGCTGTGGGACTAGAGTCATCACTCGTCCACCTGGTTCTAAGCTCACAACCCCGTTGTGGAGACAGGATGGGAGCCTACGAATATTTAATAACAGCAGTTAGCCAAAGAAATAGGGTGAACCGCTATTAATGTGGAGCATAGAAAAAGGACCATCTCAGTACACTGGAGGCAGGATGGGAGGGGGGACTGGCTTCTGGTAGAGCACGGAGGCTTCCAGGGGGGCCCCACAGAGAAACAGAACAGCACGAAAAGCATCTTCAGCAGATTAGATAGGAAGTCATTTTTTAAGTTGTTAACTACTTGTGAAACCGACCAGCCCTACAAACCCAGGAGATGGGTGTGGAGCTGCTCAGCAGTCTGTAGGTTGAAATCTCTTTAATATTCCTCCTTCTCACCCACTAGAGGGGCAGGTCTTTGGATGTCAAGCCCCTTTCAACCAAGGCCACGAGTTTCCTGGGCTGTCCGTTCCTGGTGAAAGGGAGCCTAGAATAAATTTGACTGATGATATGCGCTAATCTTAAACAGAAAGAGGAAAAGGTCTTCCCCCCACTCCCCCCCGCCCCCGCCCCCGCCGCGCCTTGCTTCAAATTGTCATGCCCTCTCTGCAGTTTTTGGCAGATCTTTCAGGAAATATTAAGTTAAACTGAAAATTCAGAGATGCCAGAAACTTTCCGGTCTACTTTTTCAAACAGCTACGAATACAGTCTAAAATTATTGAAACATTAATTTTAGCAAAGACAGCAGCTGCCTAGAATCGGAATGGAGGACAAAAATCCATTTTTGAGATTTCTGAGAAAAAAAAAAGGCTACATTTTTATGGGAGCTAAAATGTCTCATGTGATAGATATATTTTAATAGCTGCAAAGCCCCTCACCTCACTCTGGTCTTGACTTAAAGGAAGAGTGACTATATGAAAATGTGTTGCTTGGCATCCTACACAGAATATAGGACTTAACTCCTGACTCAACTCCAGTGCCGTTGAACAAAAAATGTGTTTACCACTTAACACGGTGACTGCTGTGGGCTGGGCTGCAAATACGTGCTTCCTCTTGGGGTGCACATTTAGCCTGTCTTCAGAGGACAGATTTGGAACAAAAGAAAAGGAAGTAGAAAAGACAATTTGATCTTCAGATGTAGCAACAAAGAGTGTGCAACCGAAATGGGAATTTCAGGGGGATCTTGTATTTTACACAGTATAGTGTCCCTTTGCTTTTTTGGTCCTCAATTTCCTTCATGCAAATATGCTAAGATGTCAAAACTGCAGACATTTTACACGCCAGGAAAATTCTGTCGTGCTATGCAAATTGCACACTTCTCCTTAATCTCGCCTTTGATTGGGCACTTTGCAAGCCACTAAACTGTGACAAACTGTGTACTTTACCAAAATAACATGTAAGCGTTTCATAAATGAATCTCAAATATTCCTGAACTATTTTCAGACATGGTATTTATGAAGCCATTAAAAACTCATTACTTGTGCCATCTCTTTCATGAGTAAGCACAGGTTATTTATACCATGGCCCTAGAGACGCCAGTAATTTTGGTCTGGAAGACATTTGCATTGAAGGTACATCATGCAACTGGCGACAGTTTATTTTTTTAACATTATGTTTATACACTCATCTAGTGGCAGCAATTCTAGGGCTATGCAGAGGAAATAGATCATGTCTTTTTTATTAATACAGTGAAGAATCTCATGTCTTGAAGTGAGAACGAGGCGGTCTCTGTGGAAATCTGAGTAGGCATTCACTGTCTCACCATTAAACTGCATCGGGAAGAAAACAGGACCCAGCACAAAAGGGAACCCGAGTTCTTTGCCTTCTATAGACTTCCCGTTCCACGTGGAGTAGGTGGAGAATGTGCCAGAACTGAGATATACACACTTGAGAGAGAGAAACATCCTCGTGCACGGAAAGACCCCTGAGTGTGAGAACATCAACATCCACTACAAAGCTGTACACATCTTGTTTGCTGCCAGCTAACTTCAGATGTGTGTGTGTGTGTGTGTGTGTGTGTGTGTGTATGTGTGTATGTGTTTATGATCTACTTGTCGGCCTTGTCCTTTAGTGAGACCGAATGATGCTAGTTTCTTCTCCACAGGTCTGCTCTCTCATTTTTCAGCTCTTGCCTGAGGTACGTTTTAGGAAGCACGTGAAGGTGTGAAGGGCTGGCACGCTGACGAGTGTGTGCCCATCTTAAAAGCAGTCCAGGGCACGCGAGTTAGACTGTGTTTGGAAGAACTGGTCAGACACCACCACCACCACTCCCCCACCATCCCAGCCCTCCATCTGAGGAGCCCCAGTCTCTGTCTCTGGTGCCCTCGTTGTTTATCTCGATTCCTGCTCCTCAGAACCCGACTCCATCCCGTCCTGGATCATTGACTGAAGCCATCACCTTGACCGTCTTCAGTCCCGTTTATCTGTGCTGTTATTTTCCTTTCTCACGTAGGTCAAAACTGGCAGTAACTGAGAGAATCCTGAATATCAACATTTCATTATACAAATGACTCTAGACCCTTTCTTTGCTCTCTGACAGTCACATCTAATTTATCGCCACATCCTCTCATTTCTACTGCCTAAGTGTGTGTGGAATCTGCCCTGTGGCAGGCTCACCATCACCTCACCTCAGGACCCAACGAACCCTTTTCTGGATAACTGCAGAGGATCCTCTGGCTTTCTCCAAAAATGCTCCCCTCCAGCCCCCCTTCCCAGAATGCCAAGGGGAAGGCTCTAAAAGAGAACTGCGATCATAGTCACCCCGCAATGGGATGCAGAACCCTTCACGGGTTCCCCGTGGCATTGGGAAGGAAGCTAAAGCAGCTTGTTGTCCACAAAGACCTCATCCCCTGCAGCCTTCTTCCAGTATCTGAAGCCCTTCTCTGCCCTGACCCCCAGCTGCTGCACACCCAGAGCCACTGTCACACCCCCACAAAGTATTTCAGGCCCCAGGCCCCTGCTCACAGGCTCAGCATTCACTCTTCTCCTTTGGGACTACTCTTTTGTGTGAGGCATTCCTGTACCTTGAGACATTTCTCCCATTCTCCCAGTCGGCTCTGTGGAATAACTGAAAAATGGCAAAACTGGGGTTTTATGCACAGCTGCTGTAACTGCCTGAGATTCTGAAGGAAAGGAGCATACAGCCATCAGAATCTAATCTGAAAGAGATGCTGTTATTGTTTAAAGCAAGTAAAAGCATAAAAGGAACGTTTTCAAAGAATGGGAAAATTTCACTTGAAATCTAGCCTCAAAAATACTTTTTCTGCTCAAAAGAATGATTCTCCTCTTTTTGCTAGTTCTCTCTCCCAAAGCTTCTCTCTAAGGCCCTAATGACCACAAGATAACAACATGGAAGCATTTTTTTTTTTTTACCTTGTCCTTGGTCAGCCTGGGTTTTACATGTATGGCTAGGCCACGATTGCAATTTTCATATGGACAAAGTGAATTCAAAGTGGACTCTCCCTCTCCCTCCCCACATATCCGAGAAAGTGATATCCACACAATTTAGCAGATGAAAAGGCTAAAGAAAAGCGAACAAGTGTGAAGTTAGAAGGCATTTTGAGGAACTGTCTATGTGACAAGCGTAGGGAAATCAGACAGGTACCCTGGCATTTTCATCTCTCACCCTCTGAAGGATCTGAGTCCAATCCTCCTCGGCCCTCATGCCAGTCTCTCAATTAGACTGAAACAGAGAAAAGATGGAAAGATCAAAGAAATGGAGCGTCCTGAAATAATGAAGAAGAAACAAAAAGGCACCGTGGGGTGCCCAGGGGTGGCAGGAAGGGGTGGGGACTGTCTCTGGCTTGCATTCCTGGCTCAGTGGGCTCACACGTATTGGAGGAGGGCTGCCTGCACCAACCTCCAAGCCCCATCAACTCCTAACTCCAGCCCGTGGTGATGGGCTGGCTGCTCATTAAATACAAGGAAGTCCAATTTAGAGAATTCTCTGCTGATGTTGCAGAATGACTCTGGAGCCACTGTGGATCCTGGCACCTCCACCTACCAGCCACGTGACCCTGGACACATCTGTTAACATCTCTGTGCCTCAGTCTCTTTGTCTTTAAAATGGAGATGAAATCACGCCCACTTCCCAGGATTGCTCTGAGGATCATTTAAGTTAAGATAAATATGAAACCCTCAGAGGATCGTCTCAATAAATGTTGAGCTATTATTTTGTTAAGCAAGTAACTATTATTTTGTGCCTTGGTGTTTTGTTTTGTTTTTTTAATCTGTAAAGCTAAATTTGTTTTTACGACTGGTCATTAGAAAAATTAGGATGGTATTATGAAAAAGCTTCGAAAACATGAAGTAGCTTGTCACCTTGGGAGATACTTGAAAGGACTTCATACTCACCAAAGCGTTTAACAAACAAGAAAGAAATAACCCTGTTCACACTTAATCTTACTTCTTCCAAACACATCCCTCTAGAGACAGCATTAATTCTGGCAGCCGTCCACATCAGCAGGCAGAGAGAAAACAACCATCTGCCCTGAGGAGATAAAAAAATGGGGTTTCCTCACTAACCCTGCAAGTTCCCATGAAAACAGTCCAGACGAGAGGCTCAGTTTATGTTCCTTTGGACATAGTGTCTGAAAATGTAGAAGTAAATAATTAGCCAGAATTTGTTTAGTACATACTGTTTGCCAGAAAATGCATTAGCTATGTTACATGCCTACCAACAAAAACCCCGTGAGTAAAACCATTGCTCCCCCATTCTCAGAGAAGACCAAGGGACAGAAAGGTGGAGTAAGTGGTCGGAGTGTCTGACTCTACACCCTGTTGGCTCAGCCACTCTATTACGCTGCCTGTTTTGATCCTAAGTGTACTGGATAATGTTTTTTTTGCCACCTAACATTTGATATTACTAATTTTGATGTATTTTTCAGTTGTCGAATTCATATTCTAAGAAACATTTACATATTTTCTAAATGTTCTTTCCTGGAAAGGCCTGTCATTCTGAGATGATATCTTTCCCGCTTTGGGAATTAAAATGCCCTTCTTGAAAATGAAATAATCGTCTGTCTTAGTTCAGGCTGTGCTCTAATTTGAATATTTGTGCCCCTCCCCCAATTCATATGATGAAATCTTAACCTTCAAGGTGGTGTTACTAGAAGGTGGGATCTTTGGGACATGGTTAGGCCATGAAGGTGAAGCCCTAATGAATGAGATCTGTGCCCTTATTAAAGACCCCAGCTCCTAATACTATCACCTTGGGGCTTGTGTTTCAACATGACTTCTGAGAGAATGCAAATATTCAGTTCATAACATCGAGTTCGTAGATGGTAAATTTTCCTTCTTTTTAAAGAGCAAAAAATGTCCCCCAAAACAACCTTTTAGGAACCTTGCTAAAGATTTTTTTTTAATCCATGGGCTATGAAATTCAAACTAAGAACTTCACGGCATACTTTGCAGAATCTCCACTAGTTCTTTATACTGAAGACCTCAGCTCTCTGTCCTTGCTCGTTTTCTGGAATCAGCAGGAAGTGGAGCAGTCAGCCATCTTGTTAATATGCATGCACATAATTTGATTTGAACAAATCAAATGAAAAAAGATATTTTTAAGAAAGTAAGGAAAATTAATTATGGACGGACTCATATAATACCACAGAATTATTACTTCATAAGTTATGATAATGGCATTGTTATTTTTTAAAGTCCATATTTTTTAGAGATACTTACATAAGTAGGGGTACAATGACATGTCTAAGGGGTTGTTTCAAAATACTTCAGCAAATTAAAATGAAAAAGAAAATAAAGGAAAGATGAAGCAAATATATCAGTCTTGATAACTTTTTAATTTGGGTGATGAAATACTACATTTGTAATTATTTGAAAATGTTCATAATAAACATACATAATCATATGTAATATTCAAATTCTGTCATTACGTGCTAATATGTTTTTTTCCTGTGCTGATATGAACTTGAGCAATTTCCTCTTCTATAAAATTAAAGTGTTTGCAGGTTGTTTGGGGCATTAAATGAGATGCCCGGCCAAATGTTTTCTATCAATGTTAGTGCTCTTCCCTCCAATTTTTGTCTCCCTCTCCCATGCTATATACAAATTCATAACCATAGAATGATATTTATATAACAGCCACTCATGTTTTACCAAATGAGATATTATAGAGTCTTAAATATAACAAACTTCTCCAGTACAATCGTGTGATTCAGTTTACAATAAAACACAAGAACAACTCTTCAGAAAAATAATTTGTAGAAGTCAGAGATAATTGGAACAGGAAACGGTGGTCATTTTTGACATGGTGGTTATAAAAGTGTTGCTTGGAAATGAAATGTTTCATAAATTCTAAATACTTTCAAGCCCTACTTTAAAATTTTATAACTATATTTTACATATTAATGTTTACGAATCTAAAGTACGACTAATTACATAGCACAGGCAAAACCCTTCAGCCTGTATCACATTAAAATCACTCAAATTTCTTCTTAATTTAATACAATTTTGTGGAATTCTTTTAAACTGGAAGATATGCTGAGAATTGAGCAATTTTTCTGTAGCCAACAAAAATCACATTTCTCTGTTACTATAAATAATTGTTAATAATTTTTATAGGCATAGTCCCTCTTTTATTAGTATAGTATATTAAAGTTATTAACAGAATAATAAAGAATTATGTACAAATTAGAGGGAAATTTTTTGAAGGGTTTGATGAATTAAAGCTGCAAGGGATACTCTTAGAACCCTGATCCAGACACACATTCTTCACTAGCTTTTTCTCAGATCAGCCTTTTATTGATTATTGAGTATAAATGTGGTATTATAGACAATACCATTTTTGAAACTTTTATGAAAAAGCTAGTGTACTTACCATGCTTTGCCACATGGATATTTTAAATTTTCCAATTAAGAGCTAACATTCATCATTTTCACTAGCATCCTCATGTGCCCAGGCCCTTTTAAAGGGCATTGGAACAATTTCATAAGTTAAATCCTGTCAAAAATAACTTATCAAACAGATGACTAAAGGAACCTTTGCTTTGAAGCTTGAAAAAAAAATTGCCTTTCACTGTGAAAACCCGTCTGTCTTTAGGATCCTTTTCATGTTTCTTCAAACGTTTCATGTCAACCTTTCCCCAGAGCAAAATTTGAGATGAAGTTGTGTAATTTATTGTCATGTTTTAAGCATAATATATTTATTCTTCCCTTTGATACGTTTTTTTCTCTGAGGTCCTTGGAAACACTGAGATCACAATGAATTGGTGCTTCCTGTGGATGTAAGGAAAGGTGGCAGAATCAGCAGGAGGTGAGAAGGTAACAGAATGCAAGAGAGGAGGCCAAGAATGAGGGAATGAGAAGGCAAAGTTTTGCGAGTTTGACAGTTATAGTCTAAAAGGATTTGCTTTCTGGGCCTAAATATAGAAGGTCAACCCACAGGTAAATATTACAGGTATCAGTGAAGGGTGTGGTCCTTGCATCTAGTATAATTTCATGAAATCAAAGCAAGTTCAACAGTCTCTTTCACCCTAGAGAAGGGAGAAGTCACATTTTCTGGGTGTCTCCTAAGTGTCATGAACCGTGGTGAGTGGTTTCTTCTCATGTTTATCTTATGCCACCCTCATGGCAACTCCATAAAATAGATGCCTCTTTCCCAATGTATATTGGGAAATCAGAGACTGAGACTCAAAGAAATCATAAAATAAATCTTAAGTGCCTTTTGTGGCACAGCTAAACTCCAGTCTGTTAATTCCGAGGCTCACGATTCTCCTGCGACAGAAAACATCTTGCTGTAACATCAAAGTCCTGTTCTCTCTATGGCCTGTCTTTTAATCATTATGGTCCCAATTCAATCAACAGCATATAAAAGAAACTGATGTAAGAAAACCCTGTGAATAGAAGTCCTTTAAGCCATAAATTAAAGAAAATCTCTGAGGAAATGCATCCAAATAGGACAGAGACAAAAATCAGTAAATTGGGTGAGATGACTTAAATGACCCAGTTATCACCTGAATTCATTAGCTTCTGTTTTGGATTGTGAAATCCTTTGATATTCTGACAACAGCTATGAAAGTGCACGTACACAACCTTTCAGGGGACTTAAGCACCACCACTTAAACCTTATTCTCTATTACTCACAGTGTAAGATCCACTTAACTATGAAAATGTGATGCATATAAATTAAGGACATTTAGGATACCTGTATGAACTCTGTAACATGAATTGCCTAAGCTTGACCAAAAGTGATTGCATTGCTTTTGAATGGACCTTAGGTGATTTGTATAATTTTTGACCAATCAGAGTCAAAGGTCATCTGGGACCTTGGACCATAAATCCGCCCATTTTAAGGGAACCAAATCAGAAAGAAGCCACATAAGAAGGCTGTCACTGGTATGTAAATACAGTAATGGTATCATACCTCTCAAAGTTCTGGGGGAATAGACCCTAGGTCGAATGTAAATTCAGTTCTTAATTTCATTTTCACCTTTTAGATGAGATGACATTCTAATTATTTCCTGCAAATTAGTGCATGACAGGGCAGGCTTGGACCTACAACCCAAAGCATGGCAGCCCCCAGGCACTGAATGCACTAGCTGGCCTTCTCCTGAAAGAGGAGGACGTTATAAGAAGGGTAGGAACCGTGCCTCTGCCACCACCTCTCTCCCCCAAGCAGCAGAAAAAGTCCCGGGAGAAAAGTGAGGCAGCAGACTGAGACAGCGAGACAGCTCCCACGATTATAAATAAACAAGGGGCGGCGGTGGATGAGGTGGATGAGGTGGAGCTTACTAACCAGCTCAGCAGGCACCGTACACATTCTCAGCTTAGTAAAACGTTGCCAAAAATTGGCTTAAAAACACAACACTTTAGAAAAGTGAGAACGAGTTAAATAAACAAGATTACTTTTGCCCATTATTATTATTTGTCATTCCATATTTTTATACGAAGCATTCGTTGCTTAACGTTAATACCAGCAAGGTGGGTTCTGTCCTTGGTTTCGCCATCGGTTTGCTCTGAAAGCTCAGGAACGTCCCCCTGGGACACGGCTCTCACGGGAAGGGCCCTAACAGGACTCTCCCAGTTTTTCTCATGTTCTAAGAGTCTGCGACTCTGCAGATACATATGGAAAATTTTCCAGCGGTACAACAAAAACAGGAAATAGGAAACTTCTGCACCAATTAAGATGAGGATTATTTCCCCGCCCCTCCTTGCCTGGAGTAAGGGGATAACTAGACATTTGTCTGCCCGGGGGGAAAAGAACTGGATATGTGAATGCATAGTTTTTTTCCCTTTCTAAACTAAAAATTAAACCCTTGAGACGTGACCAAATAGAGACAAATTCTCAAAGCAGGCAGTTTACTTCCGGCACCACTCTGCTCCCTCTCTGCCCTCCCATCCCAGGTCTGGAGCCTCCTAGATGTATCTTTTCTCCCGTCTTCCCCGCCCTCCTTTGAAAGCACAGCTGAGACTTTGCAAGCTCAGCATTCCCAAGCATCTAAACTGCTTTTTGTCCCAAAATTCTCCCACAGTCCCAGCAAACTAGGTAGCCTTTCTTTCTTTTAAGCGATTTAAGTATAGCAACTTCATCGAGCCAATTTACACTATGATATGAATGACTCAGAATCGTTTAACATTCCAAAGGCTTTTTAGCAACATCCT